>CAUJBZ010000232.1:0-49680 GCA_963082915.1 Dolichopus griseipennis
GACATGCTATATATAACTGACTACAAATATGTTTAAATAATTTAAAACGCTGTTATATAATATATTACTTCGAATAGTGCATCTTTACATGATTGGTTATTAAAAATTTCTATAACACTTGAGGTCAACGATCTCATTAGTTCAGGTTTAAATAACCTGAATAATTATGCAATCCTAAAAGTATGCAATTAATTTTAAAAAATTTTAAGAATGGTTCTGAATAAAAACACTTTTTATAAATCCTTTTGATGACTTTATATAAAGTGTTGATATTATTAAAAGCAACTAAACCTAAAAATAAATAATATTACTTATAATCTAATATAATAACTAAACCGTCGTAGCAGATGCTGTTTGGTGGTCCTCCAAAGCCTAATGTGATTTATAATATTAAATATAACTTAATAAATTACAGTAACAGTGATTGAGGCATATATTCTGATCCTAAATTGTTTTCTACATTAGTATTCGATAAAAACAATATAAATAATTAAATAAAGTACCGCTATATATATTAGTATTTAAATAGAGTACAGTTATATATAAAGGATTTTCTTTTGAAAAATCAAATAGAACCAAAGTTTTACTACTATTAGATTTAAATTAAATAACTTGAATAAGGAATAATAAAATCAATTGTGCAAGAAATTCATTAATAAATCCAATTCAACACTCTGTTTCCAATTTAATTTTATATGGTAAAATTATTTTATTAATACTTACAATGAAAATTATTCATAAAATTGCATTATATTGTTTTTTAATACAATTTATATCAAAATTTTCTTTTATAATTTTATAATAATTCTATATTTCCATTTTATGCAATTTTTTTGTTTTATTTTGAATTGAATAATTCAAATTGTTTTTTTTCGTGATATAAAAACATTTTCTATTATATAAAGTGAATTTTGAATTTTACCTTTCTGTCAAGAATATATCAAAATAATAGATAGATAGCTGGTATATTATTATTAGATGAATGCCCCAATTCTTATACTTAAGTATATTTTATATTTCTTAAGTATAACTTTCATTCTTTATAAATCATCATAATAACAATAATAACGGAATTTCTTTTCTTTCAATTTTTTTCTTCTTTTCTCCTTCAATTTTTATAATATTCTGTCTTCTTCTTATTGTAACTTACAATATATAATATAATATATATATATCACTTTACTTGTTTATTCCATTGTTGTTATTGTAACAAATTTATACTTAGAAAACTATTTTTCTTTGCATAATTTTAGGACGTATTATAATCCTAAAAGTATGCAAAAAAAATTTGTACAATTATTATTATTCTTCTGATTTTTATATTTTTCTATTTGAAAATTATCCATTACTCTAGTTCTACTTATATTAAAATAATTAGAACACATTTGAATGCATTAGGAATACAGACCAAAGGAAAATTAACTTTGGAAGAAGTTAGAACGGTAGATTAAGTTTTATATCTCGAGGTCAATCGAATGATCAGTAACAAAACCTCGAAGCATTAATTTGAAACAGGGTTTCGTGCGAACAGTGAATAATCTAGTGTTTCTCAGTGCTAAATCCAATGTTAAAGCTTTATTTGAGAGATTTAATCACATTGGTAATATAAAATTTTTGAAGTATATGAATTATATAAATAATATCGTCCCCATTCCATCACCTATTGAATACACTTTTGCAATAAACCCATGATCTTCATGATCACCCTAGTAATGGATGCAGTCATAGAAAAGTCGTCGAAATAGTTCCTTTCCTGGGATTTAATGATATAATACTGGAAATCTTTTAATTTTTGGAAATCTTTCAATTCCTGGAAACTAATCCTGGAATTTATCCAGAAACTCAACTATGAAGTCAAAAAATATTTTAAAAACTCCTTAAGCCCCTGATCTAGTCAAATATTAACTAATTTTAGTTGAATATCACTATCTCTATTTTTCTTATTGTTGTTGTTGAAACTTTAAAAAAAAATGAAGAACTGTTTTAATAATAACAGTTACAAAAAATATTCATATACATATTACATATTTTTTTTTTTATATCTTAAGATACTTTTAAGTTACTTCATAAGATCTTATTTAGAATAAAAAAAAAAAACACAATGAAAAGTAAATAGAACAATTTCTATTTTTTTTAAATGAAAGGAAACCAAAATAACTTTTAAAATTAAAAGGAAAAAAAAAGAAAGAGACAACAATATAATAATATGAAAAGTAAAATTTAAAAAAAAGTATCCTTTTATAACGGTATATTTTTACTAAAGTGAATACACAGATTGCATAGGTATTTATTAATTATATTTACCTAAGTAAAATAATATATATATATATATAAAAAAAAGAATATATATAATAGATATGTTTTTGTACACAAAGGTAATTTGTGGTACTCATAATGATTGTGAGTTTGTTTTTTTACTTTGTACTCATTCAAAATAAAAAATAATTTTTTTTCAAGAAAAAGTTTATTTTTCCTTAAAAAGCTCAAAAAAAAATAATTTTGTTTCAAATACTTGAAAGGATTTGTTTATTTTTTTTTTTTCTTTTTTTTTTTGTAATCATACTTTTAGACAAATTTTTTATAAGTTATAAGTTGTTTTTTTATAGTGTAGTGTTTTTGTAGTAATTTCATCTTCCTTTCTTCTATCCATTTCAATTCTATTCTTAGGTTTTTATTTTCTATTTCTTAAGGAAGCGCATCTATCATTTTGTTCCGGGGCTTTAATTCTATTTCCAAGAATTCTGTTTTTGGAAGGGGGTTTGAAAGAAATAATTGAAGACGTTAAAATGAAATATTAAGCGTTGAAAATAGAATAGAATAACTTTACTTTTGGTTATAAAATGTGTGAGAGAAGAATTTTGACAAAGTAAACAAAGGAGGAACAGATTAAAGGAATTCGAATAAGGAGCTCCTATCGAAAATGTAAATGGAAAATATTTCAGAATTTTTTTAGAAAACACTATTTACTAGCTTTGGTTAGGAATTATGAGTAATATTTCATTAAGAGTAATAATGTACAAAGTTAGAATCTTACTTTTCCGTTAACCTGAACTCTTTTGCACCAACCACTTTTCACAGGAGTAAAAAAGTTTTAAATTTTTATTCCACCAAAACAATGTTTGACAACAAACCAATAAAGTTTAATTAACAATTACCCTTACTTATCAAAAAATGATTATTTGATTAGTTATAAATGATTGATGCAATATGACCTTTGAAGAAATGGAAATATTTTATTGGAAATATTAAATTTTATAGTTAAAACTTCATTCTTCCACTAACCCGACCTTTGGAATTGTTTAAATCTTTTCGATCTTTAAAATATTTCAAATCTGATATGTTTTAAATGTGCCATTGGCAATATTTTTCTTATTCAAAACTTAGCGTAAATATCTACCTCTTTTACATATGGTTTTATTAAGTCTTAAACATTTAAGGTATCAAATGGGAGTTTCAAATTTAATCACTTGAATATTCGGCTTCCCTCCAATTAGGGGGAGTTACTAACTTTTAGTGACAAGTTACCCATGTAAAGAGGAAGGTTATTAATACTACAATCCTGCTCGCTAAATTTTCTTCCAAAATGCTTCTGAAAAAATTACCAACCGAAAGAGGAAGGTCATTAACACTACAATCCTGTTCGCCAAATTTTTTTCTAAAAAATAGAAATATTCAATTTCAAATAATTTGAAAGTTTTATAACCCGACCAACTGATAAGCAACTGTAGATAGAATTAGTGTGTCTCAAAAAATTTTTAATCAAATTTAATTCAGAGGTGTACTTTAAAACTACTAAAAGTTTTGCATAGTTTTATTTTCCTCTTAATAAATAAAATTGTATATTTTCCTAAAAACAAAATTGAAATTTTGTTAGTTTTTTTAATCCAGATACTTAAAGTTTAATTTAAAATAAAAAACAAAAATTTAATATTTTCTTATCGTAGTTTTGATTAACTTAATTAATTAAACTAAAAGCAGAAACTAATCTAGATTTTTTTTTCTAAATATAACTAAAACTCTGATTCAATTTAGACAAAACTTTTAAAAAAAAGTGGAATTTATGATACATTACCCAAAATTGAAACTTGTTATCTTCAATCTTATTAAAACTTTTAGAAAACTTTGATTAGAATTTTTAAGAAGATCTCTTAAACGACGCATTCCCTCTTAGCTCGAAAACCGTAAGTTGTAGATTAAGAACTAATTTTTTGTTCTAATATACACACAGGTTGCCATGGCAACTTGTAATTGTTTGTTTAAAACAAAGGTATTAAACTCACAAACTAGAAGTGATGCAGTAAATCTTTATAGGCACCTGGGCTATGATTTTAATGTAACAGATCCAAATCCTATTAAGAGCTATTTACGAAACTTTAATCGGCAAAAGGTCGGTAATGTTCAATAAGCAACGGATATTAGCGGGTTACAGGTTTTTTTTTTAAGCCAAAATGATTTTCCCAAAACGGGTTTTGCAGAAATTATAAGGAATTTTATTTTTAAATTTGAATACCCATCCTTGCACTCAAGAAAGGATCACCTCTGTCGAATCTTTTCTTAAATAATCGACAAAATTTGCCAAATATAACTTTAAATCAATATATCGCTCAAAGTTTTATAAATAGAATACTGTGGATCATAGGCCATCTGATGTATCACATTAGGAACTCGCAGAACAGAAGTTATTCGAGGATTTATCATTTCTAAACTGGCTTAATATGTTTTAATCAATAATGTTAAAACAAACCAACCTGATTCGTTAAAGAAGTTTAATTGAATTTCAAGACCTACACATCTAGCCACACCTTCTAAAGCTTTGAATTTTAAATTAGTGAAGAAATAAAACTATTGAAAATTAGTTTTTGCGTTCTGCATTGTCAGGAATTTATAGACGGAGGAATCTGGAGATACTAAAAACTCTATAAATTAAAAACTCAATATTTAACCAAATAATTGTCCTATTTTAAAATTCAGTATATTGTTAGCTTCGAAACGAAGTTTAAAATAGTTTAATATCATAAGAGCGACTTTAGATCGAGATTATGGATCTTATAATTGAATTCTAAATTTCAATTAAGTGAAATTTTTTAATTTTTATCTGCCTATGTAAAATGTTTAGCTAAACTACAGGTTTAACTTCCTCATTCTTAGAAATGCTGCATTTAACTCCAAGCAAAAGCTGTAGACCTTGCCAAGGCCATTTCAGTTATACACCATTAGATGCTTAACCATAGACGCTCCTCAACCATATTTTAATTGTGTTTGAAGAACCACATTATTACAACGACCTAGTAATTAGTTCAGAAAAAGGACCCTAATAGTTTCAGTTTCCTATTTAAAATATGGATTATTCTATTGTCCAAAATTGCACTTCAAGTTCAATTCTGGAGTGTTCAAGTCATTGAGACTAACAGACAAATTTTCAATCACTTTTGAAAAACAATGCCTCCAGAAGGGATGAAAGTACAGAAATGGAAATCATCGTAAAACTTTTCCTCAAAATATTGACTGCATCTTCATCCAATAATTGTGGGACTAGAATCTTTGAATTCCGCATTCGAAACAGCTAAAATCCCAGATTATTAAACTTAACAAATTATTTAATAAAATATTATAAAATACTTTAAAATCTTCAAAATTACAACAACTTTAAAAACATCTACAGACAAAAAAACTACTTAAGAAACTCAAGATTCTGAAAAGTATAAAATACAAAAAAAAAAAAAAAAATCTTAATTGAAACAAATTGAAAGAATTATCTTGACCATTTCCTTCTCTTTATACCCGTATGACTATAAGGTCCAAGGGTATGATAAATTTGCCATTACGTTTGTGACGCAGAGAAGGAGGGGGGTAGATATAGACTCAAGTGTATGGATCGGATCAGAATCGAAATATAAATCGATTTAGCTATGTATGTCCGTCCGTCACCACAATAACTCAAAAACTAAAGGAACTAGGATCTTGAAATTTTCGCAAATTCGTTTTTTTGCAATAGCCGTCATCGATATTTAAATCCAGCCATTTTGGTTCATGGGTTCGGGTAGCTGCCATACAACTTCTTTTTTTATATGAGTATTATTATGTACCTATTACTGTGTGTCTAAAATTTTGCCAAAAATAGTTTAGTTTTATGGCCAAAGTTTCTGCAAAATTTGGTTGGTCTTCTGTAAAGGGTTCGAGTAGCTGCCATACAACTTCTTATTTTATATGAGCATTACTCTACACCTAATAAAGCTGGTATGTTCGAAATTTTGCCAAAAGTAATTAATGTTTATAATAATGATATAATGTTTATATAACAGTCATACGGGTATCCCAGAGTTGACACAGTCTACTCTACCACACTCTTCCTCGTTCTTTCTTAAATTTTCTAATTTCATTTTTTTCTAAAATTTTTCCTTTTATATAAAATTCGAAACTATTTTTAATTTTATTATAAAAGTCTTAGAACGTAATTATAACAAGTATATGTATAAGTAATTGTGTAGGATCCTTTCCATCTATATATGAATGTATGTACATACATATATTATAAATATTATTTAAAGTTTCTTCACACTCATATGGAATTCTAAAGGAATTTACAATAAAAATAATAATAACAAGAAAAGTAATAATAACTAAATAGAATAAAGAAAAAAATAGAAAAAAAAGGACTAGACTGTAGATCCTTTTTTTTCTTTTGTTTTTTTCAAAATATCCCTCTTTGCTTTTTGTTTTGTGTTTTTATGTTTTTGTTTTTTGTGAATAAAAAGAAAAGTTGAATGCTCTAGGGACATCAAGAATTTTTTTTTTTTTTTTTTGTATCCTTTCATTGTGTGTGTATTTTTATTTCCTGTTTATTTCCATGGTTTTTCTTTTGTTTTTATTCAATATCTTTTTTTTCTATGTAATAGTTCTTCAAAATAATTTTTTTTTTTTTTATTTTTTTTTTTTTTTATTGAAACTTTTTAAGAGCTCCTTTTCTAATATAATCAATAAATAAATAGCACACTCTTAGTCTGAAGTAAAATTTTCCAAAAAGAAAATCAAAAATAAAATAGGAGATAGAAGAACTCTTTAGGAGTTCGAAAATCGAGCACGTACATAAGTTTTCTTTATAGGATCAGGTTTTTTTTTTTTTTTTAAACTTTTAGAAATTTTTTTTTACACTTTTTTTTTTAAATAGAAAAGATAAGTTTTAAGAGATGACTCTTTAAGGGGTTTTTTTTTTTTATTAAGGAAATTGAAGACACACACAAAAAAAATTCTAAAGAATTTTATCCTGGAAAAACAAAAGGAAGAAAAACGATGACCATACAATTTGATTTAAAAGAAAAATAAAGGAAAAAAAAAAAAATTTTTTTTTTCTTCTAATTTAACTTTTTTTACAGAAATAAAATATTTTTAAAATAAAATTTTAACTCACTACCTATTTAAATTCAATTATTTGGATATTTAAAAAAAATATGTGAGAAATTGTGAAAAATTTTCCAATTTTTATGGCCATCTTTGTCACGTTTTAAAGAAAAAGAAAAACAAAATTTTCCTTTAATATACTTTTTCCTAAGCTCTCAATTAGTATAGTAAAAAACTGTAATTTGAAGATGTTTATAAGGCTTTTAGAAATTTGATTTAATATTTTGTATTAGAATTGAATAGAAATCAAGGGAAACCTATTACAGATAATATGTGCTTCATAAAAGTTTCAGATTCAAAGGATTAGAGGAAGTATAATATTTACATTAAACTTTTCCAAATGACTTATAAAGATTTCTAAATCGGCCGATGATTTTGAGGCAGTTATTAGCTATATTTTATCTCTTAGAAGTTGTTATAATAACTCTTAAACATCCCAAACAATATTTAATTAGACCTTAACCCTTGATTTGAAACCCTGTCCAGGAAGGATGGAATTCTTTTAAATGTTGAAAGATGATTATTTCTAAATATCAAATAAATTATTGTTCCTAATTTCAATTCAAATTTTCTTCAAATATTGCATCTGGTATTAAAATATAATGGAAAATTTTTTTTGGGGCTCCAAATCTGATTCTTAAAAACACAATCCAAGGTTGCCCCGATGAATATCATTCATTCATAAATCTCATACCCATCCTTCATAAAAAAAATTAAATCAATTGCTGCATCAATTTGCATTGATTTTGTGCATCTTCTACTAAAAAAGGAAAAACCGTTATTTTTAACTTGTTTTGTGAAATCTTTTTTTTTTCCTTATTTGTTATGAAGATTCTCTAGGATTGAAAATTTTTAAAAACCTTTATCGATTTTGCATTGGAAATCAATTAAAGTTTTATTTCGATTTCTCCTTGGGTATAGGATTTTGAATAATTGGATGACTCTCATTGGTCAAGCGTGGAATCGATAAGCGTAAAATGGTTTTGGGTGTATCTTATTAAGAATTATCAAAGCAATTGAGCAGACTCAATTAAAAAATTTTAAATTTTATTATTCTTCTCACCACAGAATGGATTTTCTTGGAATCACAAAAATTTTATTTTTAGTTTTATTGCCTAATTTTAAATTATTTGCTTAAGATTTATTTAGAACGAGAAGATTTTTCTAAAAAATTTTTTAAAGCAAAATTTTAATTAAAAGTTAATATTTAAAAGTAATTTTCTGCGAACAGTTTTATTTATTAGAAAGAAAATAAATAAAATGAAATTAATTTCAAAGAATTTTAATTTCTAAGCTAATATTATTTTCATACTACCTTTTGTATACACATATAACGTGTTTCTATAACAAGTCAAGTACAAGTGCAGTGGTTTACTATTAACTTGCAGTAAAATTTGGAAAACTTAAATGGATGAAAATTCATGAGAATACTTTTGAACTTTTTAATTGTCGACAATTTTCCCGAATTGTATATTTATAGGCGTCGGTTTTAAATTAATCAAACAATGCAAACAGAGAATTGAAATTAAAACAAATGCAATATCAGAGATGTAAGTTTAACTGAATAAAAATGAGATTATGCTATAAATTTATAAGATTTAACAATATTGTAAATTTCATTGGTATAAATTTGTTCAATACTAATTTTTAGTAAGTACGTTCTATATTATTAATTCTTTTGTAGAACACAACGGATTTTAATTATATTTATAAAAATTGCATATTTTCAGGCGCATTTTAAAAAACTAAAAATATGCAAATTAATTCATTGTTTAAATTTTTTGAATTAAAATGAGTCGGCAGTCGATACAACAATCCTATACTACTGACTTATAATCAAAATTATATCTTAGGATACTTGATACCTGATATATTTTTTACGTGTTCTTCTTTAAGTTTGCATACAAGAATTCGGAACTAAATGCACTCTTTTATCATAATAAATTAAGTTTATTAACTTTCAAGTACTTAATATCCAAGAAAAAATTTACTTGCTACTAAAATCAACGTTGAGCAACGCTAATTTAAATACTTCTTCTGTAATAACTTTTATTTAAAATATTTTTTCCAAATTAGGTAATAATTTTAATCAAAACTAAGTGTTGCATAATAAAAAATTCAAGAAAAAAAAAATAAAAAAAAAACTAAAAAGTAAAAAACATAATAGAAAACACTTTTAAAGTTGCTATTTAGAATGAATTTTTAATTTAAAATCAAAACTTAATATTTGGCACCTGAAAAAATTCAAAATTATTTAACTTTACATACATCACAAATAAAAACTACAACTATAAATTTTTAACCATTTCTACCCGAACTTCCCAAAATAAAAACAAGCAAAAGAACAAGTAATGAAATAACAGAAAGTCGATGCAACCGGCTGTAATACCCTACAACAGAAACATGTGAATTAAATTTAAAATTTGTGACTATATTTTTACACAAGAATTTCATATAAAGTATGGAAATGGAAATATTTAAGTCCTTAATGGCTTAGATAATTGTGTAATTGAAGACATATCTGTGTTTGATTTTGAGATGTGCGTGATAGTTACACGTACCCTCACTTAAAAAAAACCATCTTGTACTAAATTTCAGATTTCTAGCAAAAATAATTTCGAAAATATGTTTGTTACATCTAAGTAAATGTATAGGAGGAACATGAACCATGAACTTCCATTTCAATCCATTCCAAATTCTTAAATCACAATATATAAACAGGACAGAACTACCTTGTACCAAATATCCAGTTATTACCTTTATTAATTTCAAAGATAAGCTTGTTAGATCTTGAGAGGTGTGTTGGAGGTACCCGAACCATTACTCCAATTCATTCCAAATATCTTAGGGACACAAGACGAACAACAAGAATCACTCTCGTACGAATTTGATGGTTCTATCTTAACTGGTCTCGCATATCTTGCTTGCTATTGGTTAATCGAAAGCTTCCAGAATCCGAACCCATAGTGAGAATTCGTTCATTTGGAATCTCCGCCTTTTTCATAATAGTAACCTGCAGTAAAAGTTTCATCAATCTAGCATCGCTAAATTGACTCGGATAGTGACACTACAAGCACCGTACCAAATTTAATACACCCCTTTACCTAATCTAGGTGTAGAGTATAGAATCAGAAAACAGTAACTAAAAACAATAAATTGTACAATTTTGAAAATTCTTTTAAAATTCAGAAAAAAACACATAAAACAAAAACTAGAAAAACAAAATCGCAAAATATTTGGCACACTTATCAAAAAAACGAAGAAATAATGAAAAAATTTTAACTTTACACTAAATTATCGTTTATTTTTCTATGTTATGCAAAAAAATAGCTTTTTATAAAAATTTTCATCTGGCTTTTCTTTTTTCTTGTTTCTTTTTTTTTTGTTTTGGAAAATGAATTTCCATTATGGTTAAGTTTAGTGAATAAAATTCACTAACAACAATAATAAAAAATTGAATAAGTTTTCTATTTTTTTTTGGTTTTCCATTTTTCTTTATTATCTTAAAAATTTTCTTACATTTTGTTTTTTGTTTTTCACTTACTTACCTGAATTTTATGGAAATTAGTTGAAAAATTCTTAAGTATACCTGGTAAAATATATAGAAAAATCATAAAATACAAAAATAGTATAAAATCGTTTTTTTTATATTTAAATTACAATAGAATGAATACGAAATATAAAATGAAACAAAATGGTTTTAAAGAAAAGTAATCTTCAATATTACAAAAAAAAAAATTCAAATTTTCTTTGTTTAAAAATGAAAATTAGTAGAAAATTAAAAAAATTTGAAGAAAATATGACAATAGGAACACTTTTATTTTATATAAGTGATCATAGGATTAGTGGAAATGCAAATTTCTATTATTAGAGATGGTAACGGGATAATCACATTAACTGCAGCACCTTAATGGAGTTAAAACTTTTGGTTAGCAATTCTATTTTTACTTCCTATTCTGGTTTCATAAGAATTCTGTAGATCTTTAAATTATGCAGCTTTTTCTCTGAACTGTCCGGGGCTTACCAATTGTTCTTGAAAATAAAAGAGTATTCTTCAAGATACGAACTGTACGGGTGTTCTACAAAAACGACCTTTGAAAAATCGCGTTGCGCCACTTAATTTCAATCCAGGCAATTACAAGTGAGATTTTAGTAATAAATTTGAAGTTACAATTAATGTGACTTGGATCTTTCATGTTGATAGGACGCTAGCAGTAAGATTACTATCAAAAGGGTTACAATAGATGTGTATTAGGTGCTCAGATTTTCTGAAGAGAAGCGAACTGAACTAGGGGTGGGAATTAAGTGCCAAAATTTTTTGTGGTAATTCAGATCTGTTACATAATGAAATACATAATAAAAAATACTAAATAAAGTAATCAAAGTAATAAATGTATACTCGGGCTATATAATTTTATTGAGATATATAAATAATTCCATTCAAATTCTTGTAAAATCTGCAATTTCAAATTCTTAATAATTTTTTTTTATCTTGCTACCCTTTTGCCTAACCTTTTAACACCCCGGTCCGAATTTTCTGCAATTGACGTATAATTTATTCTGAATAAATAATAAAGAAGTACCCATTAAGTACTCGTATTGAGCAGACTTGAGGTAAAACTCAATTACAAATTGGAGTAATTGTATAATTATAATTGTATACTTAATTAATTTCAGGGTGGAATTGACTACCCAAGTAACTGCAATGCAAATACTTCTTTTAAATTTAATAATTCTAATAAAATCATAAGTTTTACATTAAATTATGGAGTAACTAAATAATTGTTGTGATTACTTTCATTTAAAAAAGTAACCAAAACATTATATTTCAAACAATGCATGCTTTATAACATATGAACCAAAAAAGGTTATAGAAACATACCAATTACTCCCCAGATTCATGGAAAACTTGTTCTCTCTTAATATTTTGAACAGTAAACCCAGACATTATTTATTTTCCAAGTAGCACCAACATTTATGTAAAACTTTTTCTTTACTTACTTGACATTGAAAGTATAAAGAGCAATTACTATAGAATCTCATTTCATTAGATTTTCTTCTGAATCATTTTTTTATGTAAAACACACGAAGTCAAATTATTAAATGAGAACACAATGTGGGGCGGTTATTGAAATTCAGAAAAATTAATGGAAATCTTATTAATGGAAAATGCATATTCGTATTTTTCACGGATTTCTTTTTTCTGGAAGAGATTTAAGGAGACTGGGGAATATATGAAAATGTTAGATGAAAATGTGTAATTTGTAATTTGAGTGAATTATAAATTATTTCAACATGTATTTCGGAAATTTCCGTCACGTTTGAGATTCAAAATTGAAATCTTGTTCGAACTTAAATAAGTAATCTTTCGTACCAAAGTAAATATAATTCCAAATACTTTTAAAAATCAGTTTTCAATGTTCTAGAACTGTCTCTGGAGTAAAGACGATTAATATCTAACGGGTTCTATTCCGCAGAAATTTATCGGTAACAGAAAAAACTAGGCCTGGATTAAAAATATTGATCATAGATGATAATTTTCAGGCACTTCTTATATTTAATATTTCAAATATTTCAAAATGGAAGCACGAGTATCTGGATAGAGCGAATCCAGAATCACTTGATAGAATGTTGAAGCACTATAATTGGTAAAGATGTGGTTGAATCATTACAACTAATGTCGAAAATTGAATATTAAATTGGACAAAAGCTTGAATCTGGATCAGGCAACTTCTGATCAAGTAAAATCTTGAAATGTCTTCAAACACATAAATCCAAATGCTTGATACTTAATACAATACTGAAAATCAATGTGGATAAAGTTTAGAACTGATATGCACAGAATCTTCCAAAATTAGTTAAAAATTTTTAAAATGATGCAACCTGTTATTAAAATGTAACATCCCCAATCGAGAGCCGTCGCAAAAGTGTTAAAGAAAAAGTTGCCTCCGCTTTCATTTCATTTCCATGCTATTTAATTAATAATAAGTTACGCGTTCAGTTTTTTTAAAAATATTTTAATGGCAAATATTGGTTGAGATTAATTTATATTTTTAACAACCTACAATTACTTGAAAAGAATATCTACAAACAAATGAATATCATCTTGGTATTATACACATAGAACCGAAGACATAGTGGTTAGAATGTCTATCTTTCAAACGAAAGGCTCAAACGCGTTCAAACTCTGATTAGTTGTGATCTAATAAAAAAAAAATAACTCATAATAGCACTCCACATTTCAAAATGGAAGCAGCAGTTCCATCTACCGGATCCATTCAAGAAATTGATACAATGGGATTCCTACTAAAAAATAAATATTAATAATTTGAACCAATTTAGTATTTAGTTTTTATTTCATCGTATTCAAAATCTCAACAACGTTTCCTTAACCCAATCAAGCATCTTTAACTTTAATATAATGCCCTTTCCAAAAGATTCAACATGACCAGAATGAAGGAATTAACTTTAATATAATTGGCATTTCATTCATAATGATTAATTGGCGCAAGCCCTATGATTAAAACAGTGTAAAATATATATTAAATTTTAACTACAAAATCATTAATTGGATATACTTTAAGTATATTTTAAAGTTTTATAAACATTTATAATGCTGTGTTCCAAAAAAACGGCTTATACCAACCATATTCAACTTAATAAATTTAGTTTTTGTTTCAGAATTGTTGTTAACTAAAATTTTATTCTATTGAATACTAATATTTAATTCTCATTCTAAACTAATTTAACTCTTTAAAGTACGCAAACTTACAAAAAAAAAATATCACATGTAACTTATTTAAAATTAAATAAAAATTTTTTCGCAAAGTTTTCACTTTAAAAATTTTTTAACATATTTTTTCCGCTTCACTCCACACAATATGCAAGTAAAAACTTTTTATTTAGAATTCATTTTTACCTATACAAGTACCTACCTACATACATATACAAAACTGTATTTTTACCTTGCTGAATACACGAAACTGTGTATTTATTTAAAAAAAAATAACAAATTAATCTAAACAAGTCCCAAGTTTTAATAATAGCAAGGAAAAGTTCCCATGCATTTACCGTTACATGCGTTACAAGTTTCCTATTTAAAATTCTTTTTTTTTGCAAATTTTCTATTTTCCATTTTCTTTTATTTTTGTGCTTTTGTTTAAATATGTCCCTAATCAAACTTCCTTGAAATGGAATACAAAAAAAAAAATCTCAAGTATAATATCGGCAGGGGTAGGAAAGGAATTCCGGATGACATCATGTTGCTTTTCAATCAACTTACTAACTTTACTTTAATAATTGAAATTTTTCAAAGTATTTAATCAAAGTCTTCAACTGACATGCTCAGGGCATAGATTGACAATGATATGTTTAAGGTGTTAAAAGCTTGTAAAGCATTAAAATCTTTAACATATAAATAGTCAAAGCTCCCCAGTTCCCAGTATTTTTTTTTCCTTTTTTTTACAATGGAATAGAAAGCTTAAAAATCCACCCATTGAAACTGTTCTATGTTTCTTTGGCTAGTGTGCGATTTTAACAAATTAAAACCACATCCTTTTGGAGCCAAACTTAAGGAGGGAACCCGTGATACAAATGAAATGTTTGGCTACAGGGATGGGGAAATGAAAGGAATTGGGATTATGGTGGAAGTTATTTAGGATTTCTGGATTATTGGGCTGGGGAAAATTAAATGGGATATTTAGACGAAAGATGTTAAATATGCTGGTCCAGTCCATGAGGTCGTTATGCTACATATGTACAGGCTTACATTGCAATCTTCTTATCCTTCACTACATTGAACAAGTAAGAAACTCATTCACTGAATCAATCACTGCTGCCTAATTACGCATAATAGCCAGAAAAAAACAGATTTTTATATCTATACTCAGAAAATGGCATTAACTATAAAAGTGGCCATTGATTGCTTGATTAAAACGTAATTCTATCAAGAGAATTCAATACATCCGTTTTCGTTGACATTTGCAAAAAACATCATTTATTACATTATAAACAAATCAAATCAAAAAATGCAAATCAATCTTCAACAACAAAAAAAAATCGCATATACCTAACCGCGTACCACAGTTTTACAAGCCCTTTAAAAATACATTTGAAACATTTTATATATACCTAAACATTATTCGCTTGGTTTATCGTTTTTTTTTTTCTACATCTTGACATATTTCTGAACGCGCAAAAAAAAACGTAACGGTATTTGATAAAATACAAAACAAAAAAATTAAACATTTTTCTATTTATTTCTACTTCTATTTTATTTTGCCTCTCTTTCCCTCCAATATTTCCTCAATTCCCGTTAAATATACCTTGAGAAAGTTATAAAGTGGGTCACAATATTTTATTTTCTATTTTTGTTTGTTATTGTTTTTATTTTCTCACTGTTTTATCCTAGCGGAAAATTACGAATTGCAAATCTAAGAGAGAGAAAAAGATGCAGAAAAAAAAACAAAACAAATCAACATAAGAAAAGGAAAGAAAATAGCGAAAAAAAATATAAGAAAAAGATAGAAATACAATAGTACGAAAAAAAAAAAACAGAAAATAAAAAATGTCAACGTAAAAACTAAAAACTGAAACATTACGATATAAAAATCAACATTGCAGAAATTAATAGAAAAAAAATATAAGAAAAACAAAAAAAAAACAACAAGCGACAAAAAAAAAGGAAAACAAAAAAAAAAAACTGCGGTACAAATTTAAAAAATAAAACTATAAAAAAAATGAACGAACGAAACAAATTTCCGAGCGAATTAATTTATTTTAATTTTCTTTCCTTTTTTTTTTTATTATTTATTTGTTTTTGTGTTCGTCTCTTTCTTTCTATTTTTCTCCATCCTGCTCTCTTTTACTTTGTTCATTTTATTTACCAAAGCAGTAATTAAAATATCCTTGAAATACAAAAACAAGAAATTGCTTACTTAACGCATCAAAGAATTAAAAACTGAGTGTTGTCCTTACAAATAATTAATTTTCCATCCTTTTTTCCTTTCCTTTTTTTTTTTTTTTTTTTTTTTTCTATATTAATGATGATGATTATAATGATACTTAATGGTGGTATATTTAAATTCTAATCATATAAACAAGTCTATTATTTATTTAAAAACCTTAATATTTCTACCAGCAAAATATCCTCAAGTATATACGAGTACTTATTGTAAACAGTTTTTATATTTGAAATTAAAATAAACTTCAAAACCTTGAGGGGTTCCTACTTTGGTGCATTCAACCCCTAATATAGATTTAAATAACAGTATCATGAAAATATAATCAACCCTTAGGGTAGTCCTATGATGTATTCAATCTTATATTATAGTTTTTAGTAGAATTTTGATGACTGTTATGAACCGAAATTGTAATGATAGACCAAAATATAATAGGAGATTTTTTTAGATGTTATTGGGTTCAACTAAAGTCAATGACATTCAATTTAAAATATTTAACCAAATTTATTGAGGCATCCTTTTAAATGATTAATAATGCAAGATTAATTATAGTATACTTAAGGTTAAGGTGTATACTATCCATAAAACTGTAATCAAGATTTATATATATAACTGTTCCTATCAAAGCACACTGGGCTTGTAACTTCCAGTAATATCCTATGTTTTTTTGTACCTACATAAATGCATGTAGTTCAAAGTTATCGATACTAAAATTTTCCATTACGTTTGTGACACTGCAATAAATAGGGGAAATAGTCTAACACGCATCGAAAAGTAAGTCAAATGGGAATTCGTCTGTCAGTTCGTTGTCCCCCAAATAATAAGATGGCAAACATCTGCACTAAAATATAGTTTGTCTATTGTTGGAAGAGGTTTCAATAGCTGCTATAAAACGTGTATTTTGTTTAATCGCAACTCAGAATCTAATATGTTGTGTATTTGAAATTTTGTCAAAAGTAGTTAACCAGATGATATAAGGTTTACAATAAGTCGAAACAGATATTCTTGAGTGGACACAGTCTGCTCCACTCTTTTCTTCAACTTTCCATTAAATTTAGTTTCAATTGCTCTACAATAATTGACTGCTAATATATATTGAACTAAGTATAAAAAAAAATTTTTTTCATTTGCTGATAGTGTGATTACGCATGAACTGCAGATTTTTCTTAATGATTCTTTGGTATACTGTAAATTCCTTCTTCGCAATTTTTCACTTCCCATACTGTTTCCATACATAGACTTGGTTTTACTATATGGTAATTTGTTATAATAAGATGTCTATTTGGTAAGTAATGCAATATTTTATTTACGGTACGAAATTTAAGTGGCGCAACCGATAGACTCTCTTAATATAGTATTTAACGTTTAGATTTTTTGAATATCATATAGTGCCTACAGATGATAGACCACTTCATTTTCGTTTGTTTGAATAGTTGGAATAATTACTAAGAAAACGAAAAATGTTAAGATACCAGATCTCTTTTAGATGAAAATTTCTGACTTTAGTCCCAATATTGTTTTATCTCCGTCTACAAAGTTTCTATCAAAGAGTTATACTGGTCTTCCAGTTGAAGTGGTAATCGGCGTTATTGGTTCAAGCTCTTGATATAGTTCCTTCAAATACGATCAAATTGATGAATCTAAATCCATTTTTATTTTAAAGCACTTTTTCTGTTGTCCTCTATTTCGCGCCCTTCCTCTTACAAATATCCCTCCTACGAATCTTTCCAAAGATGTAAAGCTTTCTTCTCCCAAAACAATTTCTATTACCGCACTTAATCAAAATTGGTTTCAAATTTTTACAATAGATTTTTTTTATTATTTAATATTAAATCTATAAATAGATCTTCAAAAATGAGATACACTTCATTGATTTTCGAAAAAATAAAATAAAAATAAGACATTTTTCCTTTTACTGTGGAGGAAAATAATTTCCAGAGTCACAAAAACAAAAAACAATAACAGAAACATTGAAAACTTTAAGAAAAAGTAAATTGCGGAAGAAAAATCATCAATTCTGTTATAACTTTTATATATTCTAACTAAAAAAAAAATTCAACTTCAAAATAACAAAAAAATTGCTTCAATTCAACATTTTTTAAAAAGGCAACAAAAAACAGTCAACTTTCCCTGTTCAAATAACAGTTCCTTCAATAGGAATAGGAGAACTTCTAATTTTTTTTTTTTTTTTTTATTTTCAAAATATTAAAGCAAACTTTTCATTTCTTTTTTTTTTTTTGTTTTATTTCTTCCCTTTCTTTTATTCGTTTTTTTTTTGTAACTTTAGTCATACTCAAATATTTACTTTCATTATCATTTTCCAAATGAATAATAAAATGGGAAAGAAAAACAAAAGAATATAAGAAAAGAAATTTAAATTGTAATATAAATGGTATGGAACTATTCCACACCACATCTTTTAGGTACTCTAAAAATATTGAAAGTCTTGAAGTTAAACTGGGATTATATCCCAGCAAATATCTAAATATAAATGGATGGATCTTCTGCAACGTCGCTACCAAGACTGCAGTGACTTTGACATTGTCTACAATTTGCTGATAAAACTAATCCATCTTCTGACACACGATTTATCTTATGGTCTAAATTTCATATTAATACAATATTCAATCATCAATTTAATTTGTTTGCCTGACCTTTTTAACTTCCTCCTTCTTCAATAAGTTAATTTTAAAGAGAATCATATCCAAAAAAATTCCAATGGATTTTAAATGCATATATCCTCTGCAACGTCTTTACTAGCAGTACAGTGAGTTTGACATTGTCTACATTCCAATGGATTTTAAATGCATCTATCTTCTGCTATCACTGCAGTGGGCTTTGACATTATCTACAGTTTATCAATAAAAGTAATCCATCTTTTGGTTCATCCAATGCTCTAAATATCATAATATTAAAATATTTAGAATCAATAAAATTTGTTTACCTAACCTTTTTAGCTTCCTCCGTCTTCAGTAAGCTTATTTTGAGAATCTTATCCAAAGAAATTCCAATGAATTTGACTGTTGTACAATTAATCATAAAGCTTTCCCCAAGATTTTATGGAAATTATCATAGAGGCACTTGCAATCTGAATCATTATCATATATTTGTTTCTCTTTCCATGGGTATCATAGAACATCTCAAACAGTTGGTGTCGATTCTGCTTCAGTTTCATAAATTATAGTTTTTTTGTATAGTTGGTAGCTGTTCAGTACCCAAGTGTTGCTATTGTTGAAATTCAATTGTGAAACAATCTTATAAAAATCTTCGGACACGATCTTGAAACCCAAATTCTTTATTTGATGCCATTAAGTCCAGTCAATTGAAATTGTGTGTATATATATATAACTATTACTGGAATAGAGTAACGACCTATACTTTGTTGAGACTAAATTCCATTTAACCCGAAACCTAATAACAGGAGAGTAGTTAGACCAATCTCCCAATTAATACCCCATATTAGTTCAAATTTATATTTATATCCTTCAAATTTAAACAAATATATTAGTTCAAATTTATATACGTGACTGAGGAAGTTTCTGAGGAAATTGGCGCTTATTAAAGTAAAAACCGAAAAGATTCTCCCACAATCCATAAAGTTTTTATTACGTCGTCAAACTTCTCGCTGCATCCTTAACTCAAGTAATGGATCCTATATGTTAATTTCGAGGTTATAACTACTTCCCTATCATTTTTTTTTTTATTTTTTTCTTTCTGCCATTTATTTTTTCTTCTTTTTTACAATTTTAAACTAAAAATAATTTTCTTCAGAAAAGAAAAACAATACTAAAATAACAGTACTTCCTCCTATTGAATTGCTGTTTTTCTTTTCAAATGAAAAACAACAAAAGAAAACTGAAAAGAGAACAAAATAAAAAAAAAATTCTGAAATGATATATTAAACAAAAACAAACAAAACAAAAACAATAAAAACAAAATAAAAAAAAATTACTAGAGAAAAAAAAAACAATTTTTTTTATATTGAAAAAAATCCATAAGAAAATGTGTCGCCTGTAACTTTTATCTTAATATAATCGTTATCATAGTTATCATCACTCTATAATGATAATAAGGGACTCTTTTGTTTTGCTTTTTTTTTTAAATTACTGCTTTTGTTTTTATCCCTTTTTTTGTTTTTGTATTTTATTTTTCATTTACAATTCAAAGACTTTGCTATCTTTAAGTTTTTTGCTTTTTTTTTATAATTTTCTTCATTTATGTCATTGTAGCTTTTATTGGTTGTTGGGGATAATCTAAAAAAAAAGCCTTTTTTACTACATGAATACTAAAAAAACAAAGCATTCAGTTTATTTAGGTACATACTATTCTTCGGAAAAGTTTGAATAGTTATTTTAATCACTTCAAAGTTAAATTTTATTTTTTAAAGGAATAACAGTTATTCTTTTTCATGTAAGACTTTCTTCTAAAACACGTGAGCCATCGAACAATTTTTCGTTGTTTTACAACACTTCGTAAGATAATGGAGATTGTCAACTGCATTAATTCTTAAATTCGAATTGTTACAGCAGTAGATGTAACTCGTTCATAGATGTTGTCTGCTGTAGGAGTTAAGGTATAGAAGAAACATCTGGACAGTTTAACTAAACTAAATATTTTATTCATCAACTCCAGGGTTTTTTTAATCATCGACTCGAGTGTAGACTTTGTTCCCGAAACAGTATATTTTTTTTACCTAAGGTAGATGGAAACCTTTAGAGGTCTTGGTACAGTAGCAGATGTAATTAATCCATAGACAGTGCTGACTTTAGGAGTTAAGATAGATGAATTAACTGGATGGCTTAACCAAACTATATTTTTTAGTAATCGACTTGAGCAGAAACTTAGTTCACAAAAAAATGATTTTTTTTTGCCTAAGCGAAGTGGGAACCCCTAAAAGTCTTTTTACGGCAGCAGATGCAATTAATCCAAAGGCAGTGTCTGCTTTAGGGGTTAAAGTAGATGGTACACCTGAACCTAGACTAATTCTTTTAGTAATCGACACGAGAGGAAGATTTGTACTCTTAACAGTGATTTTTTTTACCTAAGCGAAGTGAGATCTTTTTAAAGTCACCACGGAAATATAAACGCCTTGGTAGAATGAAGCATCTACAAATTCATACTTCTTTCACTATAGCCAGAATCATAGAATAATAACCCGAACAGCCTAATGCCCGTAACAGTGATAATAAGTGGGGAGTTAGGGTCGGAGAAAGGATGTGATAAATACAATAATTAGATTTTAGATTGAATAACTTGATTTCTCTCTCGATTTTTTTAATAATATGAATTACGAAACCGAATTACAAATATTTTGGTATAGTGTTTTCTAAAATATGAAGTACAATCTATTAGAGTGCTCTCATATTTCAGAACTCTATTTCAAAAAGTTTCAACAGAATATACTTTTTATTAACAATGCACTCCTATCTTTTAATTGCTGAAACTTTTTCTTCAGAAATCCTTAGACGAGGATCAATAAATATTTATAAATAAAAGGAGTGTTCTTAAATTATAAATCGTTTAATATTTATTGTTTCCTAAAATCAAGATAAATCTCAATATTTAATTCCTTGAACTTAAGATTCAATGTAGGCGATATTTTCACAAGAGCCATTCGAGGAAATCAACTCTTCTATAAATGCACTTTAAATTTCAAATGTATATATTCTCAGGTGTTTTATTTCCTTTTAACACCTGTATGTAATATTTTACAATATACACAAAAACACTTATCCTACCATTTTTTGTACTTTTTTCATACTTGTAGAAAAATGGTGGAAGGTTACGAAATTTGAGATTCGTTTATACTTCCTCGCATGCAATTACAAAAATCCTTAGTGTGTAACCACTTTCTGAAGTTTATAATACCTTAAGTTAACCGGCCGTCTGTCTGTTCGTTCGCACAATAACTCAAAAAATTAAGGAGCTACGATTCTAAAAAATTTCCACAAAATCGTTTTAATGCAATTACTGCCATTGCTATTGAAATCCAGCCAGTTCGAGTAGCTGCAATACAACTTCCAATATCTTATACCATCCAATATCTATATCTGGGTCATACTGGTATCCTAGAGTTGACACAGTCTAATCTACTATACTCTTCCTCGTTTAATATGTTGTTATAGAAAGTGTTTTAACACCTGTATGTGCCTTTTTACAATACTTTTGAATTGAATAAGAAATTTTTTTAATAATTTCAATGGCATATTTTATTTACCTTATAAAATCAATTTTCATTTTTCTTTTGAAATATTTGAAGAGGTTACATTTTGTTTCGAATCTGTAGTGTTTAAGTGTAAAAATAAGTGATATTAAATTCTGAAATCTGAAAAAATCTGAAAGATTAATAAATGTAAGTTTTTATGTAAGAATATATAATAAGATCAACAGCTAGTTGAAACTCGACATCAAACAAAATAGTAATTAATCACAATTTATAAGTAAAATGATTTTATTAGGAAATTTATTGATTCAGTCTTTCAGTCTGTTGAAATTTTTGAATCTGCATAAAATGTTACGGAACAAAATTAGAGTTAGATATTGGATTTGAGTGAAACTTACTTCTTTAATACAATTTTGGTTGTTTCATATATATGTTTCAGACTGCTTTATTTACAAGCTACTATTACCTAGACCTTTTAACCAGAACACCCAGTTTCGAATGTACTCCCTTAAATTTTGTAATTCATGTGTTATTTTTACGAAGGTGCCTTTATCGAAATATACCTAACAATCTGTATTGATCTGGGTCCTACGCATTTTGAAAATATATCTCTTCCTTTCATTTACATATTGATCAGTATTGTTTCAAGAATATTGAATACTTAGAATTTTTATTTGTGTAATTGTAACTTCATGTGAGAGTTTTGGGTAAAGCGGTTAGCGTATTTAATTATAAAGTACTTATGGGTATTAGTGGTGAGTGTATGTTAATATATGACTACAAAAAAATCAATAGATATTCTTTGTTCTACAAATGATTCAGGCTTACAAGGTAGAGCACAGGAACCAATGCGTTAATTTTGTTAAAGTCATAACAAAAGCTTATTATTTTAAGCAGAATCTTTAGAATGGCAGAACCTTTTACAAAATTTCATGACACTTAAATTCAATGAATTTAAATGAAAATGAAATGAATTTTTTTACTTGAATTTTCTTTGTTTTTTCTAAATAAGAGAATTCACTAAAAAGGACCTAACTGGGGACCAGACTTTAAATTTTTCCTTGTACGATTGTGCTATTAACGCTCATATATTCACGCTTCTGGCATATGTTTTTGTCGAAGCTTAACTCCATCCAAAGCATTTTTTGAAAAAACGTATTAAAATTCGATCTAAATAGGGTTCTATCAATTTCAATCAATGTCAAAAATAATTTGGAACTGATTCAACAGATTTAAAAATGTTATATTAAACGATATTAAGTTTTGGCGCAGTCCACAGGGAGTTTAGAAATCTATTATCTATTATTACATTATCGGCATACAATTTTCCTGTTCATGTGTTATTGACAGCTTGTTTTAATCGTCTCTTATCAACATCCAATTTGACAAGTTGACCATTTTCTCCCGACAGTTTTTATGCGAAAAGCCCGGGTTCGAATCCCAGTAAAAGTGAAAAAATCAATTCTAATAACACGAATATCATATGACCCCCTGTTCCAACATGTACCTAATGGTATAGACACGCCTTTCGGGCTAACTGTTGAACAGTTAACGTTTAAAAAAACATAAAAAAAAACAAAGGAAGCTGCCAATACTTTTTAGTCAAGACTCCGTTTTAAAACCAACTTTCTGACCCATTTAATGGTTTGTACGATAATTACGATGCGAAAAACGCGTACCAAGATGATTGTCCACAATTTCAAAATATTAAATTACTTTTATATCCAACAACTTCTACGTCATTTCTAACTTTATTTTAACCACCATCCAGCAACTTTTTTCAAAAATTTTTTCAAAATTTAATTTAAAATTTAAGTTTCAAATTCTCAGCAACACAATGATTTTTTCCATTGAAAAACTTCTTCATATGATTTGATTTATATTTTTTTTTTTAATTATATATTACATATATAGTAATTTAAAACTAAAATTCAATTTTTATAACAAAAATATTATTAACAATTTTATAAATTTTAATTACATTTTAAAGATCTAATTATCTCCGAAAATTTGCAATTATTTTAACTAATAACACAGAAAAAAAATGGCGTTTAAAAAAACACAAAAAAAAAACTAAAAACAAAAGAACTCAAGTTTAAAAATAACCTTTTTGTTTTTATATTTTTTTAAACAATTGTTTTATGCATATTGAAACATATAAAATTTATGGTTCTATGAAAAAAGTCCCAAAATCATAAAACCAAAGAAGACATTTGGAAAAGGTATAAAATTTCTTAGAACCCTCAATTTAATCTAAATTACGGGTTTTGAGCATTTCTAAAATTAAACAGTATTTATAGAAATACTTTTATACATAAATACATACACACATGTCACAATATACATACATGCTTATAATAGTGATAAATGTTTAAAATTAAACTTTTTATTAGAACTTATTGGAATTATAAACCTGCAGGTACTGTAAGATTCCTCCTCAGAAAACCCCACTCACCCTCTCAAAATAGTCGGAAAACCATGCCAACCATCTTGCGCGGCAAACCGCTGAATAGTAAGGATACGTTTATGTTGGAGCTGTGATAAATTGTAAGAGCGTCTCGATGATCAAAGCGATGCTCCATTATAAACACCTCTATTTATATCATTTATATAGTTTTCATGAGCCATGCTCTTATTGACACACTTATCGCAGCTTCAACATGAACGCAGCCCAACGATAAGACATAAATTTCTAACAAGGCTTGGAAAGTGGGGAACTGCAATATACTATACGTATGTAGGATAAATAAGATACTTCCCAAAGACACTTTCCTTAATCTTAAGGAAGCCCTACTTAATGAACCCATGATGATGTATAATGTTGCAGCTATCAATTTTTTTTCACGTTACAGTTATTGAAAAATATCGTATTCTCAGTTTCTAAACTTTTACCGTTAACAACGTGTGACACTTTAAACAGTTTCAGACTTTACCAAATAAGCCGATATAAGCAATGGAAAGTGTTACTCCAAAATTAAGTTTTGCATAACGTCAACAAGCGACATTATGGCAACATTAAAAATATGTTTTATTCATCTTACATTTTTGCTTTTTGGTTCTCTTTCTTGGGGACTTTTTTCATTGAGTCACATATATGCATTATATTTTATCCACATTATAATGTATGCATTACAATATATGCACACATAAGTATTCTTATATGAAGGAAATATTATAATGTAAAAATGTGAAATAAAATGTGAATAAAAAGTTTTTTATGAAAAACTTTACCGTTATTTTGTATATTTTTTTTTTTTTGAACATATATATATATACCTATGTACATATATATGAAAGATTATAATGTATAGAAGTTGTTTAATAATAATAATGAGAGAAAAATCTAATATACTTCCGGATAAATTACTTTAAATTATCGTAAAGCTTCCTTTTATTCTCCAGATTTTTTTTTTTGTTTTTGTTTTTAGCACATTTCCAAAAGAATTTTGGAAAAATGTTCTTATTAGTTTCATTCTGTCCGTCCGTCCGTCCGTCCGCCCGTCTGTTCATCTGTATGTTTATAAAAACTTTCACACCATTTGAAATAGAGAAAAGAAATTTTAACCACGTTAGGTATGCAAAACAGATAATTTCATGGTAGAACTTTTTTCCAGTAGTACCACCTGATACGGACCTGCAGCGCCCCAAAGTCGGAAAAAGCTCTATACTTAAATGGTTATAACAAGAGTTTTTCGATGTTCATTTTCAATCTGAAAACGGTAAAAGATACCTCTTTTTATAAGCTTTACTTTAAATTTATGTTTATGCATTAGTTTGCCATACGGTACTGAAATTTACCGTTATGCCAAACTCAATTTTTGCTAAATATTTGGTCCCACATATCTTCTGAACGGTTCTACGTTATAGAGTTTTGAAATTTTGGGAAAAGTTAGATACTCAAAAATTAGTAGGAGTCTGTTAACACTATTTTTTTGGTAACAGCCCCTGTTTGTATGCTGTAAGGGTTCGAAAGAGTCCCAAATTGTTTTTTTTTTTTTTGTAATATACAAAATCTCAAGCTCCAACATTATATTTTTATTTACTACGTGACCTAACCAGCGTAATCGTTGGATTTTAATCGAAGTTACGAGATCAGTATCGTTGTACAGCTCATGCAGGTCGCTATTGTGTCGCTGCCTCCAAACTCCAAACTTGACGTTAATTGGACCAAAAATTTTACGTAGAATCTTCCTTTCAAAGTCCCTATCAGATTTTTATCGTAGTTGGATATGGTTCGTGATTCTGCACCATATGTCCGAACTGGTACGATGAGTGTTCTGTACAGTGTGATCTTTGTCTTTCTACTCAGAGTTCTTCATAACTTTGCTCAGTTAAAATTCGGAACATTGAACAACTATTAGGACTTAAAAATTATAGATTTTATAAATTAGTAATTTAGTCACTAGTGTATATATTCCCAATCTTAAACTCAGTATGAAACACTCTATAATTTTGAAAATGTGCTTTTCTAAAAGCCTTTGGTTTTTTTCATCACTTGTTTTTTTTACTATATTAAAAAATCTTTTAGTTGCATTTTATTTTATTTTTTATATTCTTATTTTTATATTAAAACAATTAGTATAGAATTTAATTAAAAAAAAAAAAAAATAAATAAAAATTAAATTATAGAGAAATTTTTCAATAATTTGAAATTTTTTTTGTTAAAAAAGTGGATATTTTTTAAAGAAAAGTAAAATAAAATTGAGTGTTATAATGTATGCTTATAATATGTTATAAGCCCTTTTAGAAAATAGTGTAGAAAATCATTTCAGATATAAAATATTTAAAAAAAAAAAATTGTTTTAAAAACTTTTTGCAAAAAATGAATTACTTAATATTCATGATGATAATTAAATTTGCTTGTCTTCTCTCTTATGTCTGAACCAGAGATACTAAATGGATTTTTTCTTTCGAAAATCAATTAATATTAAATTTTTTTTTTTTTTGTTTTTTTTTAATTATATCTTATTAAAAGAAGATTTTATTATTTTATAATAATTGTTTAAAAAATTAATTAAAATTTGAAATATTAAAAACAGTGTTTAAATTTTAAAGATGTTTACTTAAAATGATTAATTTATGAGATTTAGTAACTAATCAGTATCCAAGTACTCATATAACCAATATTTAAGGTGGGGCTCTTAAATAAAATTGTATTTTACAGTTATTCAAGTGAATCGTTTCTAAACTACAGGTTGTATAAAACTTCAGTTTTGTTAACTTATGAAAAAGAGCTAACATTACAGGAATATATAAATAAGAGTTGTCAGAGTCGTACCATCATTTTAATGATTAAAGTGTTTGAGAATTGCAACTATTTTTGCATTAAAATTACTTAAATATCTTTGAATCTTATATAAATTCGATCCGCACTTAATTCAAATTCAAGCAAATATATAATCTAGATAATTAAGAAACTGTTATTTATGAACCAAAATTTATTTTCCTACGAGGGATAGTGAAAAGCTTCCAAAGCCCCTTATTTACTCACATTTCCTATTGACAGTGTGCAATTAAGTGTGCAACCCTATAGGTTACTCTTATTTCCTATAGATAGTGTGCAACTTCAATAGGCCAAAACCACGATTCTTTTTCAAACATAGGTTTATGGTGGGAAATGTAAAATAAATAAACAGATTAGTTTCGAAGATACAGATGTGAAAGGATTTGTAGAAAACTCTTAGTTTTTGTTAAATATAGGATTCTGAGATTATGAGGGAGATATCAGTTTGTGTTGTCCTCCTTGTTTCCGCTTTGGAAATTCTTAAAGAAGTTAATTCTTTAATTTATTTTGATTAGGTTTTTGTGCTTTCAATCAATCTATAAAACCAAGGTCAGTGACTGTATGATGATAGTTGAGTAAATTGAGGTATCTTAGTTAAGAAACTATATTCCCGTTAAACAAATTATTAAAACACTGAAACCAACTCTAAAATCGCTTCTAATTATATTCCCTACTTATATATAGTGTTTCAACTATAAAATTATAAAAATCGCGAGATTTTGACACGCGAAATTATGAAACGAATCGATATTTATAAAAGCACGAGATGGTGGTACACGAAATTTTAAATTCGCGAGATTTGATACGCTCCCTGATATGCGATTAGCTCAAAAGGTTTTTACATACTTGTTTGGAGTTCCAGAGCATGTAAATATTTGTTTTCCAGTTATAAAGTACCATGTCCATTTTAAGTTCGCACTCATGTTGCACATCTTTCGTTGTAAAACACAAAGCTTGAATGCAATTTCCAATCAAATATTTTTCAACTTGCACAATTTCTAAAATGAATACTGATCCTACATACAAATATATGATTACAATGATTTGCTTGTCTTTTTATATATATATGTATATGATATGTGTATAATATGGTTAATGAATTATTATATGACTAATTCAAAAATAGATTAAAATTCTGTTAAATCAAATATGACCCTTCTACTCAATCTATTTCCTGATAACAAAACTTAAATTTTTAAAATTAATCAAAATATCCGCCTTAAAGTATGCAATATCTTTAACCTTAAAAGAAAAACTTTTTTTTTTTTTTTATTTATTTATAAATTAATTTATTTTCTTTTATAAGTTTTATATTTGCATTAATTATTCTTAAGATAATAATTTTTAATTAATTTCTAACCATATTGATTCGTAATATTGTTCAAGGTTACATAAAATTTAATTTTATAAATCAATTTCTTAAATAAATTCTATTAAATATTCAATTCAGGCCCAAAAACACCACTGTAAAAAAAAGTTTACCACCCACTTTTATCTTATAATTTATTATTACCAATATAATTTTTAAAACAAACATTTTATTAACATTTTTTATTTTATAATTATCTTTAAGTAATTTTATAAAATTGCCTTCAGTAATATTTTCAAACATGAAGATTATGTGAATGAATTTTTTGATTTTAACAGATTTTGCACAAAAAAAAATCCTTCAAATCAAATTAAATTAATTATTAATATAGGAAATTGATTGTAGCGTAGCTAAGTGTATAATAAATCTGAGGTATATATAAATCTGAGGTATAGTTTTTGAGTGTAAAAGAGGCGAGATTGGCAAAAACTCAAGGGCATCGATCGATCAATTGAATCGAAAACTGGGTTTATTTAGAAGTGTGTGAATGGATGTTCTACCAAACACGGCTTATCAACTAAAAGAGTTTGGGTTTTGAGGTTTTCATAAATCTGTTTATATGCAATAGTAATTCCTGAAATATGGAATGAATTTCTAAAAGCATGTTTGCCCTGCTATTTCGGAAAGCCCTTATATATATTATTTTTATATATGAGCATAACTCTATATCCAATGAAACTAGATGTCTTGAAATTCTATTAAAGGTGATTAAGATTGGGATTCGGCAATGAAATAGGAGCTCTAGTAGGTACCATAAAAACTCTATGATTTATACATAGCTCAGAATTTGTTTATGTTGAATATGTGAATTTTTCCCAAAACAAGTAAAGTTTTATGACTAAATTCCTAGTAAAGTTTGATTCGATTAGTGCAAGATGTTCGACAAGTTGCTATACAACTACCATGTTGATATACATAAGAGTCTAATTAAATTGCGTGTCTGAAACTTTGTCACAAGATCTTAAGGTAATATAGGAACAATTAATTGTGATCAATTAGTAAGTTTAGGATGAAAGTATTGTACAGCTGCTATAAAAATACGTAATTCATAATCGCTACTTCAACTCTAAAATATTTTAAAAGTTTTTTTTGCTGTTTTACTATAGGGCCTTAACAAAGCTTTTGTTCCGAGCCTCTGTTTCCGTTTTATTAATCGTTTTGTTCATTAAGCTAGATGATTGGTCTGCTTCCGCTATTTCACATGATTTTCAATTTCAAGCCTTGTGGAAAGACGACGCCAAATTTATCCGCAAGATGTCACAGCGACTTTGCGTACCCGTATCTCTTGACGTACACAATAGATGTTTGTTTGGTTATGTCATGTCGCATTTGTAATATTTTATATATTATTTGTAATTAATTATTATTTTTCTATTTTTAGAATATTAGATATTTAATTATAAGTTATTTTTATCTTTTTAAATCTCATGTTGGGCTAGCTTAGTCCAATAAAACAGATTCGAGTGCGTACCATATTACCGTTATTCGGCAATTTTTCATTTTCCCGTCATTATCTCCAAAATAAATGAATTACAAATAAAGTTCGAACTTGAATGTTTTATTTTTGTATTATTTTTATGCAGATATCTTATAGCTGGCAGATTCTGCTCTACCCTCCCTTCCCTGTTTTAATGAAAGTTTTCAACTAACAATAGAATTTCATTCATTAGTATTCATTTGTTAAAACTTTACAAAAGAATTTTCAATTAAATTATTTTTAATAAACATACATACATATTCTAAGGGAACATACATATAAATAAATTATTATATTTTGAATTCTTATAATGAAATTAGTAATACAATCAATGCATTATAATTTATATTTGCACTTATATAATGATTTTTTGAAAATCGATTAAATGATTGTTGAATAAATTTTGATTTATAATATTAATTTCATGTATTAATGAGTCAATGTTCGAAATAATGTCCCAGAAGGTTCTAAACCATTTGATGAATTTCATGGAACTTCCAGTCCAACCCTAATAGATCATTTAAGAAATCAGTTTTTAAATTCATTAATAAGCTTCGGTTCAAGTTTCAGGTCGATGATTTAACTTGTGAATGTAACTATAACCTAAAACCCAAATGTTGCTTATAAAGTTATATGGTGCACATAGAAACCTAAGACCTAAAACACTGTCGTAGAACTTGAACCAGATGAAAAGAAGGCTATCAAAAAATAACTAAACATAAATAAAATTAAATATCTTTAAAAATTTAAATTATACAATCCGAAATAATTTAAAAAAAGTTTGCCTAACAAATACAACTAAAGCCCAAATCAATCTTCAGATTTTATTAACAGTTTATTGTCTATGTATTGTATTAACACCAAACGTAAACAAAAATTTTAATTAAAATCTATTTTAAACCAAAAACAAAATTCAATTTACATTATAATATAAATAAAACATGTGATGAAAAAAACCGGGGTTTTTTAAAAAGCCAATTTTCAAACTTTTATAGGGTTTTGTAACTGACTATTTTATCATTTATTTTTATAAAAATATATTTAAAAATAAATGATATTATAATTTAGTTATTTCATTAATTTATTAATTATATGACTAATAGTGAAATACTTAGAATAAACTGCAATGCACTATAGAAAACCTGTTAATAAGTGCGAAATATAATGCTGGAGCTTCAATGTTAACGTTTAATTTTGGGAAAACATACACTGGTGAATAAGTTACTGTTTTATAAAAATATAAAAGTTTTAATTTTTAAGACCTCTACTTTAATTGGGAAGATTCCATAAGAGCTACTTCAATGGAGAAATTCCCAAATTTTTGCTTGGCAAACTTATGATGGATCTACCCATCCCCTTCTGTCCTCACCCTTCTATTCTTTTCGTTTCTAGGAAATCAATTGTGAACTCCACCTAAATTTGGAATTCTACCTAGAATTTTATTTTCTAAGCAAAAATGGTTAAAACTAAGACACAATTTCTTCAATTTAAAGAAACCAATTTAAGAAAAACTTTTAACGTATGTTGAAATGTAATGCTGCAGCTGTAAATTTTGTATATTTGTAAAAAAAAATTTGAACAGGTTTTCAAGTTACAGGTGTTTAAAAATAGAGAAATTTTAATTTTCAAGCCCTTACAGTCCCTTAACAGGGGGCGTGACAAAAAAGTTTTCTTAACCGAATCCTACTAATTTCTGAGAATCTAACTTCTCCCAAAATTTCAAGAAGCTAGCTTGAACCGTTTAGAAGATATGTGTGGCCAAAAACTTTGGAAAAATTGAGTTTTGCATAGTAGAAAATTTTAGTGCCGTATGGCAACCCTAAACAATTGTCTTTTAAAAATTTATAAAACCAGCTATTTTTTTCCTTTCTCTGATTGAAAATACATTTAACAGAACCCTTGTTATAACAATTTAAAAATAGTTCTTTTTACAACTTTGGGATGCTGTAGCTCCGTAACGGGTGGAGCTACAGAAAAAAATTCTTCTACGAAATTATTTTTATACCCGTATGACTATATAGGCAAAGGGTATAATAAATTTGCCATTACGTTTGTAACGCAGAGAAGGAGGGGGGTTAGATATAGACTCAAGTGTATGGATCGGATCAGAATCGAAAAATAAATTGATTTAGCTATGTATGTCCGTCCGTCCGTCCGTCCGTCCGTCTGTCCGTCCGTCCGTCCGTCCGTCCGTCCGTCCGTCCGCACGATAACTCAAAAACTAAAGGAGCTAGGATCTTGAAATTTTCGCAAATCCGTTTTTTTGCAATAGCCGTCATCGCTATTTAAATCCAGCCATTTTGGTCTATAGGTTCGGGTAGCTGCCATACAACTTCTTTTTTTATATGAGAATTACTCTGTACCTATTACAGCTGCGTGTCTGAAATTTTGCCAAAAGTAGTTTTGTTTTATGGCCAAAGTTTTTGCAAAATTTGGTTGGTCTACTGCAGTGGGTTCGAGTAGCTGCCATACAACTTCTTATTTTATATGAGCATTACTCTATACCTATTGAAGCTGGGTGTCTGAAATTTTGCTAAAAATAGTTTTGTATAATGGCCAAAGTTTCTGCAAAATTTGGTTGGTCTACTGCAGTGGGTTCGAGTAGCTGCCATACAACTTCTTATTTTATATGAACATTACTCTCCACCTAATGAAGCTGGGTGTCTGAAATTTTGCCAAAAATAGTGTAGTGTAATGGCCAAAGTTACAGCAAATTTTGATTGGTCTATTGCAGAGGGTTCGAGTAGCTGCCATACAACACCTTCTTTTATATGAGTATTCCATTAAACTTAAAAAAGCTGTATGTTTGAAATTTTGCCAAAAGTAATTAACCGGATGATATAATGTATATGTTACGGTCATACGGGTATCCCAGAGTTGACACAGTCTACTCTACTACACTCTTCCTCGTTTTTTGTAATATCTACCGGTGGTTAAAATTTCTTTTCTCTATTTCAAACGGTGTAAAAGTTTTGTAAACATACGGACGGACGGACCGACAGAAGGACGGACAGAGTAAAGCTATTTAGGTGCATTTTTACAAAATTTTTTGAAAATGTGCTAAAAAATAGCATATTTTTTTTCGGTATTTAATCCGAAAAGGTTTCGAAAGCGAAAATTGCCGACACCATTATCAATTTATTTTTTTGCTTCATTCTATTTTTTCTTAGTTAACTGTAAACTCATGTTAAATATTTAAATATATATATATTTAAACATAAATGTATACATATATATGTATATATGTATATATACATTTCAAACATCTTTATATTTCAAAAATTTTTATATGTATATATAAAGATGTTTGAAATGAAAAGTGGGCCAATAAAATCTTATAAGAAAAATTAAAGTATTTATAACTATATTATATATATAAAATATAATATATATTTAATATACATATCTATCTATCTCTTTCTATTTTTTGTCTTTAAATACTTCAGTAATTTTTTTGTTTTTTTTTTAATATAGAATTGAAAAAATTACCAAAAAAAAAAACAGCAAAATACAAGAGCTTTACAGAAAATCATGAGCGTAATAATGACATTTAATGTGATATGAAAAACATTAAAACAAAAGAAAAACAAAAAGAAAAAATATATATATATTCTAAAAATGGGTTTTAATAAAATGGCATTGCCATTAAAAAACAAATATTAGTATATTTTATATACATTTTATAAGTAAAACAATATTATAAAGTAAAAAAAAAAGATGTCTATATGTATATATATATACAAATATATACATTTAAAATATAAATATAAAGAAAAACATTAAAACAATGGAAAAACAATAAAGAGGAAGAAGGACAACAATATTAATATTATTGTTATTATAACTGTTATTATAGTACTATTGTAAAAAAAAACAAAAATAAAAAAGAATAAAATAAGGTCTTTCACATCATATACTTTTAAAACTTCGTTATAATATTTTAATATTATTTTTTATTATTTAAAAAATATATATTTATATATATATATATATATATATATATATAAATAGTATATATATTTATACAGTATACATATATAATATTTATGAGTTTAATTTTTACATTTATATATGCATGTTTATTATATACTAGCTGTTGGCCCGTCACAGAATGACGGAAGGTCAGTTGAAAGAAGAACTTTTTCTAATTAAGAACTATTTCTAATTTAATTACATATATTACATAAACATATATTATATATCAATACCATTTTCTTAAATAAAATGGTAACCGTTGCATTCTACGTAATACAGACTATGCTTCAATTCTAGTTATGTACAAAAAAAACAAAAACTTATATGTTGTTGTATCTAAAAATTTGAAGATGAATAATTTATTTAGTCTACCTTTTTTATGTTTTGAATTTGATAAAATTTTGGGGCTGTTAGTTCAAATCCCTTCTTGGTGAAATGTTTTTTTAATTTCAATTAATATTTTTTTTTTTATTCAATTACGTACTTTTTAAAATTAAGTTCGATAAATTTGTGTTAATAAGAGATGTGAAATAGATTTATTTTGTTTCAATAATGATTTATTTCTCCAACTATTAATGTTTTGTATATACATTTTTAAAAAATGTTGTTATACATTCTATATTGTTTCCTTTGTTTAGATTCAAATCAAAATACTTGTTTGAAGGCTAACCGTTCTATAATGTACTTATTCAACATGCTAAATAATGTATCTATTTATATGTACGTGAAATTGTATTAAATAAATGTTGATTTTTGAATTGAGTTTTGCATTATCAAATGCAAATTATAAATTTTATTTGAAATTTTTTTAATATACCTAACCCTAACTAAGTTTAAAATCTATTTTGTCTGGTTTTTATGGTGCATTGAACTCAGAGGTATTGTATACCTGAACCCACTTTCCCAACCGTCAGTTGTTACATAATTTTTTTCCATTTTAACTTTTAAATAGATAAATAATTAAAAAGTTATGAAGGAAGGGATGAGAGATAGATGAGGTAGAGTTGAGAGCGAGATGAGGGGAAACTTTGAAATTACTTTAATACATTTCTTGGTTTATTTGCTTAAGCAAACCAAGCAATGCATCAAAGCATACATTGGGCTTTCGCCCTTATTTCAGATATTTACTGAAAATTATTAAGACCAACTACACAAATGTTCCTGTGAAGCATTGTCTTCTTAATTTTTATTGACAAAATGTCTTACTATATATTTAAAATTTCCAGAAAATCTTCTGTGATTTTTAAAACTGAAATGAAATTTTTCATAAACTAATAAGTAAATTTTATTTCAAAAAAAAATTTTTTTTTTTTTATTAAAAATAAATAAAATATTTTTTGGCCTGCTTATGATAATTTATGATATTTTATTTTCTAAAATAAAACACATCCAACAAAACGTCAATATTTTATTTTTTTATAATTGAACACATCCAACAAAACACATTTAATTGAATGCGTTTGTTACACCTCATTCTAGACAAATATATTAATAATAATAATAATAATAATAATAATAATAATAATAATAATAATAATAATAATAATAATAATAATAATAATAATAATAATAATAATAATAATAATAAATAATAATAATAATAATAATAATAATAATACTCATATCTAATGTCGAAGTTGTTTAATTAAGAAGTTTAATGTTTTAAATAAAATAACTTTAGCTTTAAGGGGTGGGAAGCGCCCTACTTTATGGTGTGGTCGAATTGTATAAAACCCAAATTCCACTTGTACTAAATAGACACAATTAAAGGAAATGTTGAATTTTCTAAAAATAACTAAATAATAAATGAAAGTTCAAATTTATAATATCCAATAATCAAAAGAAATATACGTTTTATTGGAAAAATGGTGGTGGAAAATTTAGATGCTTAAAAAATTATCTGAATGAATAAATGAATGAAAATATAAATAAAGTTTAGATCATAACTTTCAAAATATTTACAATAAAGCCAGGTGGTACCAATACAGTTTTTCTAGGAAAGTTGGAAAAAAAAAAAAATTAAAAATTTCCAAAAGGATTTTCAAAAAGAAACTTTAAATCAATAAAATTTTATAAATTTTTTAGAAAAAAAAATGGTTATTTAAGAAAATTTAAAATAAAAATAAAATTAATAGAAAGGTCAATAAAATAATTAAAATTTATTACCTACAGATTTTGATTTAATTTTTTATATTGATTATGAGAAAATAAAACACATCCTAAAAGTATGCAATGTGGGTAGGATTATGCAATCTACATAAATTTCTTTCATTCGTGTTCCACAGAATTTTTATTTTTTTTTTGTTCAAAAAATTTTTCCATCAAAATAATTTTGATAATTTTTTTGCATATTTTTAGGAGACTTTATAATTGAACACATCCAACAAAACACATTTAATTGAATGCGTTTGTTACACCTCATTTTAGACAAATTTTTTTTGCATATTTTTAGGAGAATTTATAATTGAACACATCCAACAAAACACATTTAATTGAATGCGTTTGTTACACCTCATCCTAGACAAATATATTAATAATAATAATTGTATTGGTATAGAGTAATATTAATAATAATAAGTCATTTCCGTTAGGTTTCATACAAAATATTTGTAAATACATCTATATTAACATATATATATATATATATATATATACATAATTATATACATATATATAAATATATATGTTTGCTTTTACTTTTACGCTCCTTTAAAAATAATAAAGATATTAAGTGAAAACTTCTGACAACGTCATTAGAATAAAATGTCAAATTGATGTAAACCTTTCAAAATATTTCATACAAAAATCACTCAAAAATCATATGATCCGATTATAAAATATTTAAAAACAAAAACAGTTTTATTTCTCAAAGTTAAATAAAATCGTATAATTAACTTAAAAGTAAGTAATTAATATTGACAGTTTGTAGTCAATTGAAATTGAAGAATAGATCAAAGAGTTTTGAGGGTTCCGAAACATACCGAATTGTTTTAATGTTTTAACATGTTAATTTGATTAATTAATTTATTTATTTATTTATTTATTTGTAATATATATTAACTAATATATTTAGTTAGTATATTGCTTACAACTAGCACTAGCATCTAAGGGCTTCGGCTATATTATTTTTAAAAGTAATAGTATTTATTTTACTAATGCTATATACTTTTATTTTACTATATATGTTTGGTTACCATTTGTAAAGACAAAATTGTTTTTTAAAAATGTTTTTTTTTTAATTTTATTTCATGACCTGTACGGGAATCGAACTAACATCCCCTCAGTTAGTAAGCCAATTTAGTTTAATATATGGCATTTGATTAATCTGTTATGTTTTAATTTGTTTGAGCTTCAAAGTCATTTATTTAAAAAAAAACTTCACTTAGGTGAACACTTACATTGACAGTAACAGTGTTGCCATAATTTAATATTTTACAATAAAATTTGAAATAAAATTAAAAATGATGCAATGACATTTAATTTTAAAATGGTATTAGAAAATACTGATCAAGGCAGGCAGACCTACTTTTAAACTCTTGTACCTCTTACGTACTATTTTTTTTAGATCTGTCGGATTTCATAAAATAACTCCTGAGAAAAAGTGTATAAGAGTATATTGAGAAAAAGTGCATAAGAGTCAGAGAAACTGTTACATCGTTTTTTTATAAAAATAAAACAGTATAAATAAAATAAATTTACAAACATTTTAATACTAATGTAATTCACCCGTAGGTATTTAATATAATTGTACCCCGTCAAATGAATGCAATCTTTTCGGAATATTCTATAATTCACAATGGCAGCTCTTGAGTGTTTTTCAACTAAAAATTTTACCAAGTCTTTATGGTTACCTTCATAGAAATCTGAAATTATATATTATAAAACAAAACGTTTAAATTAATATATATATAAATATAACCATTATATGAATTTAACTCCTTATATTTAACTGTTATAGGGTTTTCAAAAAAAAAAAAAAATAGAAATTGTATATAAAAATTGCAACAACTAAAGTCTAAACAATGGAACAAAACGGAAACGAAATGGAATTATTATTATGAAAATCATTAAAATTATTTTTTTGTATTCCTTCAATTTTTAAATTTTTTTCCAAAAAATTTCATTGTGTTTTTGTTTCATTCATACTTAATTTTCCATCTCTTTTCTTTATTTAATAAGTGCATTATAAAAAAGGTTTGTTTTTTTTTAGAGTTGTTATATTTGTAATGTTAAAGATCGTATAAATTTTATTATAAAAAAAAATTTACAGACTTTAAAAATCATACTAAAAATATTATTAAATATAGAAGGTGTAATGTTATATACATAATATATAGTAATATATAATATATATTAAAATATATATTTAATATTTCATTGTGATTACTTTTAATTGTAATTGAATATGATTTTTATTTAAATGTTAAAAAGAGAGAAGGACCTAATACAAGTAAATATATATGTATATATACATATATATATATATATGTATATGTATATTTGTATGTATATAAATAAGTAAAAACAAAACCTAAGGGATTTTCAAAAATTTATGGTGCAACTGAATATCAAATTTTTTTTTTTAAGGTTCATTTAATATGTTATACACATAAATGAATTTTTATAAAAATTTACCAACCGCTTATATGAAATATAATAAGCGATAGGTATTTTTTTCGCACCAAATATTGGACTCAGAGATTTTTATATATTTGCATTGCTTCGGTGTGGAGAAACCCATAAAATGCGATTTTTTTTAAGATCTCTGTCTGTGTGTCTGTAAGTATGTATCCCTGTGCACATATGTGCAACGTGAACGTGTGAGCGGAATGTCTTCAAATTTTATATATAACCCTTTGATTTATCTTAAATAAAAAACTTATTATCTTAAATTGATAAGCTTTTGGAGAAAATGAAGAAGGAAAGTTTGAGCTTTTGAAGAAGGTAACCCAAAGGAGCACTTTCTTATGGTAATTTTCGGGTTTTTGCGAATATTTCGTTATTGCATAAAGTAAAACAAATAAAAAGCTACAATTCTATTAAAGAAAGTTTGATCAATCCGAAATAAATTGTTATAACAAGAGAGTATAACAAGATAAGGTATAATTTCAATCTAAATACAGTAACAGCTGATTTCGATTAAGTTTTTTAAAAATATATTGCGATACACAAGTATATCAAAATATATTTCAAATATATAGTGTTGCCATATGGTACTTTAATTTACAGCTATGTAAAATTCAATTTTTTTGGCCTAGAAATGTGAAAATTAGTGAACTTAGATTCTTGAAAATCATCATAAATTTGCTTAGTACAAAAATCGGAATCTTCCCCGTTCAAGGACTATCAGATCTTAAAAATTAAAAGTTTCCTATTCTTAAAAAACAGTAACTTAGTCAGAAGCATAAAGATATCCAAAATTAAACGTTAATATTGAAACTCCAACATTATACTTCTATACTCGTTATCAAGTTTCATGACTGCATTGAAATCACATTATAAGTGTGGATTTCATTTTTATTAATAATTGATAATGAATTGATGAAATAACAAAATTATAATATTATCATTTATTTTTATATATATTTGTTACCCTAATCTCAGTTTCTTTGAACAATGATATAATTTTGAAAATGTACTTTTTTAAAAACCTTTGGTTTGGGGGCACTATTGCACCAAACCTTATCACCAATCAAACAATCAGTTTCTTGAGAAGTAATTGTATTTTACTAATCAAACTTCATTGGTTTGTTGTTAAAATTCGCTTTTGGCGCAAAATTAGATTAGTGATAAGTTATTGGTGCAATAGCACCCAGGACTCGGTTTTATTGAAGAAGATTATTAATAAATACAATAATAGAGCTGATTAGCAAGTGTCCCAATTGCTACCTGCACTATTATAAATACCCCAATTACTGCTCTATCCTTTTACAATTACTCTGTAGTACCCCATAGCACCTTATAGTACACTACTACATGCCATTATTATTTTCTAACTCCATAGATACTCTATAGATAGGTATATAGTAAATAAGTAGTGTCATAACTACATACTTTTTGGAAAAAATAAGTATTTACAATACAAACACAATTTTAAATATGAATATTTGTAAAATTGAAAGAGTTTAAGTTTCAAAACTTAAATGTCAATATAATCTTAGAACTTAATATTGATTTATATTAAGACAAATAAAATTTATATTTATTATAATAAATAATTTCATTTCAATATCTTAATATATAGAAGTTGATACATAATAATATCTTCTGGATAATGGTTATTTATATTTCTGAAGTTGAATTTTTCAAAATGAAAATTTCTCAAGTAGAAATTATTACTACAGATCTTAAATACTATGTAAAGTGTCCTATTGAACTAATTTAAGTTATAGGATAAAATTTTTTAAGTTCAAAGATTTTATATCCATAAATTTTCATAATTTATATAAGAATGTGTAGTATTTATTTCATTTATTTCTGAATATAAAACTGTAACATACATTACTCTAATTCCATAGAACTCATTGATTTATGTGTTTTTTAAAATTCTTAATATATAGTTGGTGCTATATAATACAATAAATGATGAACTGATATTCAAGATTTAGTACTATTCTAAGTTGAATTTAAATTTTCTAATAAAAATTACTATTTACGTTTATATATTTTGTGATTATATTTACTTTATTGAAATATATGACTTTGAAATAAGACTATGAGACTATAAGGTTAAACAAATTTGATAAAAAAATGGCTGGGTGGCACAGTGGCTAAAGTGGCGACCTTTATGCGAGAAGCCCTTTATGCGGATTCGAATCCCAGTAAAAGTGAAAAACTTTTAACAAATTTTCGACTCGACCCAACTACCATGAAATAAACTATCAATTAAGATAATACGAGGTTTATCACTTTTTGAATACCACACAACTGTTAATAACGTTGTTACAAAGTTCTATACGTGTTAATAGAAAATACTTAATGACATAAGCATATAATAAGTTTCTTCGTCCAACGTCCAGTACCGCATTCCTCGGGAGCTTTAAAGTTCATCCATATTGTCTATATTCTCATTACTCTCACCCATTCTTTGGATTTTCAAATATTTTTATACTTAAATGATTTAAATAAAACACAACCGTCTCAAGACTCCCAGGTAGGGGAGGTTTTAGAATTGTATTTGAAATCAGAGTAATCTCCTTCTGCAGAATATTTATATGTATGTTGGTCAGATTCTAAATGAGGAGGGATTTTTTTTCTTTATTTCAAAATTTTAATAATAAATTTTTTCAATTATTGATGTGCACATATATAAATTTTAATTAGCCTGCAGCCCTGGCTTTTGCTGTCAGGCCTTATTTTAAAGTTGGATTAAATTCTTAAAGGGAATATCTACCCTGTTGCGAATTAATAGCCGCGTGGCTTTATTTAACAAAAGCTCGCATATTAAATTAAAAATGAGGAAGTGTGTGGTAGAGTTGATTGTGTCAAATCTGGGATACCCGTATGACCGTAATATAACCATTATATTATCCGGCTAATTACTTTTGGTAAAATTTCAAACAAACAGCTTTATTAGGTGTAGTGTAATGCTCATATAAAAGAAGGAGTTGTATGGGAGCTACTCGAACCCTCTGCAGTAGACCAACCAAATTTTTCAGTAACTTTAGCCTTTACACTAAACTATTTTTGGCAAAATTTCAGACACCCAGCTTCATTAGGTGTAGTGTAATGCTCATATAAAACAAGGAGTTGTATGGCAGCTACTCGAACCCTCTGCAGTAGACCAACCAAATTTTGCAGAAACTTTGGCCAGTACACTAAACTTATGTAACAGATATAACACCCCAGGGGCTTATATAACAGGAGTTTATTTAAATAAAGATTAAATGTCAAGTTAAAAGAGCCGTGGTTGGTATGGCTTTATTTTTAAGGCCTTATATCTTGGCTCAAAATTTTTCAGTAAAATCATCTGTGAGTTATAAGAACAAATTAAAAAACTAATAAAAGACCCTATTCTTTTTTAACTAAACATCTATAATTCGTTTCAGCTGAAATTTTATCTCCAGCTTCTCGATGTGTACTGGACGTCTAAAAAAAAAATTCAACTAAGTCATTTTAATCACACTAGAAATAAATTTCCGAGCTTTTTTCCAAAAAATTTTCCATTTTAAATTCTTAATTATCTTTAAAGTGTTAAAAAAATCAATTAATTAAATTCAGTGCCCAAAATAAAATGACATAATAAACCTTACTTTGTTTACATATTAATTCAATTATATTTATAATACCAGTATTGAATTTTAAATGTACAGTGTTTTATATATATATACTTTGGTATTGATTTGATATTTATATACATATATGTTACATTTTTCAGTTTTTGAAATTTAATCTGTCGATTCTTTACAAAACCAAAAAATAAATAAATTTTTATTTACCCCCATTAACTATAAAAAGTTATATATATATATATATATATATTGTATCTATAGATAGTTTCTAATTCATGGGAATGATTGATTCGTAACACTAAGTAACGATAATGATACCAAAAAAACAAAAAACCAAACTTTAAACAAACAAACTATTAATTCAACTTTAATAAACATTTATATATTTTGTTGTTGTCTTTTCTGAATATTGAACTTTTGAAATCAATACTCACTGACCGGAAAAACAATATACTTATATACATGTTGTATATTATCTATATATATATATATATCTATGGTTAGTATGTATATATGTATATCATACAATGTAATTTATTGCTTCTCATAGTCATAATTTATAATACATTAAAATATTTATATTTTATTATACATTGTATATACAGGGTGTTTTTTAATTAAGTATTATTTACCACTGCAAAAGGTCTCCATTGAATACCAGGTGTTTTTTAATTAATTATTTTGTATCACAGCAATAGATCCACATTGTATACTGGGTGTTTTCCAACTATCTATTATGAATCACTGCAATAATTATGTCTACATTGAATACCGATCTACATTGAATAAAATTTTGCAGAAACTCTGACCATAAAACTAAACTAATTTTAGCAAAATTTTAGACACCCAGCTTCAATAGATATAGAGTAATGCTCATATAAAACAAGTGATGAAAAAAACCAAGGGTTTTTAAAAAAGTACATTTTCAAAGTTATATTGTGTTAAAAACTCAGTTTAATTTTGGAAATATATACTATGGGGGAATAAGTCACTGCTTACTTGTAAAAATAGTAAATTTTTAATTTTTAAGTCCTAATAGCTCTTCAATGGGGAGGGTTACCAAATTTCTCAAGGATCTAATACCACTCACCACCCCCTCTCTCCCTCCATTTTTTTAGGTTCTAGGAATTAAACCAAAATTTGGAATTTTACTTAGAATTTTACTATGTAAGCAAAAATGGATAAAACTGAGAGACGCTTTCTTCCATTTAAAGAACCGCTTTTGAATTTAAGAAAAACACTTAACATATGTTAAAATATAATGTTGGACCTTTAAATTTTGTATATTAATAGAAAAAAATTTTGTACAGGTATTCAAGTTACAGGTGCTTAAAAAAAGCCAAATTTCAATTTTGGACCCCTTACAGCTCTTAAACAGGGGGCTTGACAAAAAAATTTTCTTAACCGACTCCTACTAATTTCTGAAGATCTAACATCTCCCAAAATTTAAAGTTTCTAGCTTGAGCCGTTCAGAAGTTATGTGGGGCCAAAAATTTTGCAAAAATTGAGTTTTGGATAACGGTAAATTTTAGTACCGATGGCAACCCAATGAATAAGTTTTTTAACAGTTTGTAAAGCTTAAAAAGGCAGCTATCTTTCGACGTTTTCAGATTGAAAAAATACCTCATAGAACTTTTGTTATAACGTTTTAAATAAAGGGCTTCTTCCAAATTTGTGGGGCTGTAGCTTCGTAACGGGTGGGGCTACAGAAAAAAGTTGTTCCATGAAATTATTTTTTTTGCAATACCTACAAATAGTTAAAATTTCTTCTCTCTATTTCAAACGGTGTAAAACTTTGTGTAAACATACGGACAGACAGACGGACAGACAAAGTTAAAATTAAGAAAAACCTTTGACACTGGTTGAAACTTCTGTTTTGGAGCTTTTAATTTTGTGTATAAATAAAAAAAAATATTGACAGGTGTTCAAGCTATAGGTGTTTAAAAGCCAAATTTATAGCAAAATTAAGGTTTTGGACCCCTTACAGCTCCTAAACAGGGAGCGTAACAAAAAAAAATTCTTAACTGACTCCTACTTATTTCTAAGGATCTATCTTCTCCTAAAATTTCAAGTTCCTAGATTAAGCCGTTCAGAAGTTATGAAGAGCCAAAAATTTTGCAAAACTTAGTATTAGATAACGGTAAATTTTAATACCGAATTATAACCCTATACATTTGGCTTTTAAAAGATCGTAAAGCTTATAAAAGCAGCTGACTTTTACCGTTTTCAGGTTGAAAATATACCATATAGAACTCTTGTTATAACTATTTAAATATAGGGCTTTTTCCGACTTTGAGGGGCTGTAGCTCCGTAACGGGAGGGGTAATAGAATACCTACCCGTTGCTGATATTTTTTTGTCAATCGTACTTAAAAAGGGACGGACGGACGGACGGACGGACGGACAGAGTGAAACTATATAGGTACATTTTTACAAAATTTTTTGAAAATGTACTAAAAAGAAGTTGTATGCAGCTACTCGAAGCCATGGACCAAAGTGGCTGGAAATTAATATCGGTGACGACTATTGCATAAAAAAGAGTTTGAGAAAATTCAAAACCCTAGCTCCTTTATTTTTTGACTTATCGTTCGGAAGGACAGACGTACAGACTAACATAGCTAAATCGATTTATTTTTCGATTCTGATCCGATTCATACATTTGAGTCTCTATCTATCCCCCTCCTTCTCTGCGTCACAAACGTAATAGCAAATTTAGTATACCCTTTTGACGTATAGTGATACGGGAAAAATAAGGAACCAAGTTCAACAGCTGAAAGTTTTAAAAGTTTAATATTTAGAAAGTTAATTTATTCTATTAAGTTTTAAAAACTTTTATGATTTAAAAAATGTTACCATATGATGATGTTTGAATGCTGTAATCAATAGTCCCTTTTTATACTACCTATACTCGTTTCAGAAAGTCTGGTATAGTCTAGTCTAAATTATTAAACACCCTGTATATTAACATTTATTAAATAAATATATATAAAATTTATATTAATAGTGCATTTTGATGTTTAGATTGTTATATATATACTAAGTATATGTATTTATATTATATTCAATTTTTATATGTATTATATATGAACCAATTATATGTATATATAGCATTTATATGTATATATATAAAGCAATTACAAGAAAACTAACCAAATCTTTAACGATATTCGAATTTAATTTTCTTCCATTAAAAATTTACAAAAAAAAAAAAAAAAAAAAAAACTCATAATAAAACGTTTTAACTTTTAAAACTAAATGTATATAAGACTGTCAATTTTAGAACTTAAATTGTGTTTATTATGAAAAAAATTAACAGAAAAAAACAAAAAAAACAAAAAAATAATAAAAATTAGAAAAAAAAAATCAAATTCAAAAGTACAAACATTAATTTAGCTAAATGTCCTGTTCCTGTTAAACCTTTTTTTTTTATTCTTTCTTTTACTCCTGTTCTGTTCCCATTAAAGCAAAACAAACAATCATTGTATGGTTTTTTTTCGCTTTTATTTTTATTAATTTTTTTTTCTCTTTCTTCTTCTTTCTCTTTCAAGCTCATATTTTTTATTGAATATTACTTTAGACGAACATATTCTTAGATTAGAAATTGAATTTGAAATTAATATCGAAAAATCGTTTATAAAATTATTTAAAAAAGGACACCTACTAGTCTTTGGAATATTACTTTCTCAGTTACTAGGTCTTTTGATGTTATCAATTTCATTTCTGGGCTTGAAGCATAAGCACTTGATGAATTTAGTTCAAATAACGAAATATTAGGATACATTAGGTGCTCCATGACATTAAATCCAATTCTGAATAGAATTGAAAACTCCAAAAAGATCTCCTTGTTCGTTAAAAACTAAATTAGTTTCAGTTTTTATTATTTGATAGTTTCTTAAAGTCATATTAAAAAATTTCGAGAGTATTGCTTTATGTCTCAATCGAGTGAATTATAAAGCCATTATTGGTTTATGTCATTAGGCGTTATATCACGATACCAATAATTGTTATGTTAAAAACTCCTAAGCCTATAAATATGAAGTGTAAATGCGGAAGTAAGAGAGAAAGTATACTCAAAATATAATATTTTTAATTATTTCAATTGATCTTATGAATCCGATTACTTTGCTGCACTGATATCAGGAAGTTAGAAACCTTACTATTACTAAGGAACAATTGACAGGTCTTTAACGTGAAATAGCCCAAATGAAGAAAAAAAAGTCTAAATTTTTTTAAATTAAGAAGTTCGAAATACCTTCTGTTACTATGAAACACCATGAAGGACTCCCGTGGTAAACTACTGAAATACAGTCTAACACTTGTAATTAAATTTTCTTGTAATGAAATAATACCCAAACTATAACCAACTCAAAACCAAAATTTTTATTTTAAGAGCTAACTAAAACAAAAAAGCGTGTCTATACCATTGATACATGTTGAAACAGTGTTTAAATGATATTCGTGTTATTAGAATTGATCTTAATTAAAAATACAATATAAACATGACATAGTACCCAAGCCTTATAACATGTAGAAAAGTCTTACTATATTTTGTTTATATCGTAATCATTTTATATTTAAATTATATGGTATTCTATATCTGTGAGTTTTATTATTTAAATAAATTATTTGTTTATATTTGTACTAATTTTTGATTATGCCGTTAATTTGAAGCCAATGGCAAATGATAATTGAGTGGGAAATTTTTCTCTTTTTCACAGGGATTCGACTCTGAACTTTTCGTATAAATGGTCGCCACTTCAACCAATGTGCCACCCAGCCGTAAAATTTCAGACATACATATTTAATTGAAATTATGTTAATCCTAAATTTATGAAGAATACTGAAAAATGGGAAATCCTATAACTTTACCCCTAACTCTGAAACTCTATCTATAAATTTAAGCATTTATAAAAGTAAAATAATTAATTACATAAAAATTGAGATACTTAAACCCACAAAGTTATCCACAAACCGTAGGCTTCTTTCAAAGTCAGAATCAAATAACCCTGAATGAACTGAATAAAATAAAAGTAATTGGTTTGCCATAAGTTTTTTAGAACCACAAAATAATCGTTATATTCAAAACGTTAGTTTGCAGTCGCTATTTATTTCCCAATGTATCAGTTGGTTAAGATTTTTTAAATACATATTAAGTTGGTCTCTTTGGGCTCTGAGCCTCTCTAAATTTAATATATTTTTTTTTGTTTTCCACTCCTTTAAAGAGTGTAGAGCATTTACCAAGTCTAGCTTCAATTTCTTTATTCGTTATATTTCCTTAGTCGTTGATTACCTGGTTGTAGCCATTGTGTAAGATTAAAAATACATAAATGTTATTTTTGTTCGCCATCTATATGTGATTAATATATATATATATTTTAATTATATATTATTTTATAATACGATATAAACTATTACAATTTTACGATATATTTTTATTATATAAGATCTGACCAGGATTTTAACCTGAGACCTTTCACAAGAATAATCGACGTCTTAACCACTACAACATTGATCAGATAGTAAGACCTTCCAATCATTTAAAATTTTCAGAATATCTATTGAAAAAATTAAACCACTTTTAATTCAACGTAACAGTTCCCAAAAGTTTCACAAAATAAATTTTACGAAATAACTCCTAAATAACAGATTTTTCCAAGTCAATTTCATATTAAAGTAATCTTTTTTCCATAGAATTCTCTAAAGAACCCCCTCTCACACAAAACAAAAATATTGAATTGCTCTAAACATCAATTTTCCCAACCATGTAAAAAAAACACATGATGTTTTTCAAATTTTTATTCTCTATTGTTTTTTTTTATAAGTTACAACTTGTAACATGCTTTTACTCATTTTTTCTTTCAACGTTTTTTTTTTTTGATTTTTTTTATTTTCTTTTTTTTTTTTTTTGTTTTAATAACTTTTACGATTTTCCGAAAATTGACGATTGATGTCAAAAATATTAAAAAAGGGAGAAAAATCCCCTCACCACGAAAACTTTTTTAAAAACATCGAATAAGAAACAATCAAAAAATTGTAAGAATCTAAGAAAAGAAAGGAAAAAAAGGATAGAATAGAAAAGGACAAAAAATTTTAGAAGAAGAATGAAAGAAAAAATATAATGTGAAAATTTTGTGTAACAATCGTTAACACCCATTTAAGATTGGAAAAACAAAAAAAAAAACAGAAAAGAAAGAGAAAAAAAATATGAAAATACGAAAAAGAAACATTTTCATGAAAAATATCAAATTTTCTTTTCAATATGAAAATTTATAAGTTTTTTTGTTTGTAAATTCACGAATGTTTAATAAATAAAATAAAATTTTTTTAATAATATTAATTCAAATAATACTAATGTACATTTAATTCATACACACATACAAATACGTATTGAAAATTTACAATTGCAATATGAAAATTTTAATTACCCTTTCAATTGCGAATTAAATTCAGTTTAAATTAAAAAATAATAAACTTATCTGAATGGGGACATTATGTGCCCCAAAAATATAATTATCTGATTACCATTAATTGATTGCTAATTGTTGTGTAAATCTATACAACTAAGTTATCCTTATAGTTGACAACTCCCTGGACTCCTTATTGTGATTTATCTGGACAAGATAAATAAAGAATAAGACCTGATATACCCTTTACAGCTTATAATTCATGCGAAGGGTCTGGTTTTGAGGTCTATGTAAGTATGTGTTCTATACACACCGAATAATAGTTTCTCTTGATCTGTCGTTTATTTAAAGATGATCTTGCTTCAAGCTTGAATTGTTGTCATAAAATTTCAGATTGAGTCAAAAGTTGGGAAACGGCAT
>CAUJBZ010000233.1:0-41410 GCA_963082915.1 Dolichopus griseipennis
ACTATATAATGAAATATGAACAATTAGGGATAGTTACAATTTCAATAGTTTTAAGTCAAAATTAAAAGTATACATAAATTTATTTAACCTAAGAAGAAAAGAATATGTAAAAATAGTTCATATAGACTAAAATAAATTAAAATATTTTATTTCTTATACTTAATCTAAAAAATTCTGTAATTTCCATAATTATCTAAAGTATAAATAAATGAATAATTTCTTAAGAATAAATTCAGCTAAAAATAACTACAAAACTAGTTCTTGTTATAAAAACTGTTTGTAACTGAGAATAATACAAACAAGTGATGAAAAAAAACCAAGGGTTTTTAAAAAAGCACATTTTCAAAATTATATTGTATTACATACTGAGTATAACTTTGGAAATATTTACTTGGAAATAGTTACTACTGACTTATCTGAAAGTTGTTATAGCCCTTCAATGGGGAAGATTGCCAAATTTCTCAAGAATCTACCCCCCCCCCCCCCCCCCCCCCCATCCTCTAATTTTTTTAGGTTCTAGGAATTAAATTGTGAATTACACAAAAATTTGGAATTTTACTTAGAATTTTATTATCTAAGCAAAAATGGGTAAAACTGAGAGGCACTTTCTTCAATTTAAGGAACCCCTTTTAAATTTAAGAAAAACCTTTAACATATGTTAAAATATAATGCTGGACCTTTAAATTTTGTATATTAATAAAAAAAAAATTGGACAGGTATTCAAGTTACAGGTGCTTAAAAATAGCATAATTTCAATTTTCGGGCCCTTATAGCTCCTAAATAAGGGGCTTGACAAAAAAATTTTGTTAACTGACTCCTACTATTTTTTTAGGATCTAACTTCTCCTAAAATTTCAAGATCCTAGCTTGAACCGTTTAGAAGATATGTGGGGCCAAAAATTTTGCGAAAATTGAGTTTTATATAATGGTAAATTTTAGTATCGTATGGCAACCCTATACACTTAAGCGACATATTTTTGTAAAGCCTATAAAAACAGCTCTCTAATACCGTTTTTCGATTGAAAATAAACCTAACAGAACTCTTGTTATATCAATTTAAATATAGGGCTTTTTTGGAATTTTCAGGGCTGTAACTTCGTCACCCTTCAAAATTAAGAAAAACCTTTGACACATGTTGAAATATAATTATAGAGCTTTGAATTTTGTCTATCACTAAAAAAAAATTTGGACAGGTATTCAAGTTACAGGTGTTTAAAAATAGCAAAATTTCAATTTTCGAGCCCTTATAGCTCCTAAATAGGGGGCTTGTCAAAAAAATTTTGTTAACCGACTCCTACTAATTTCTAAGTATCTAACTTCTCCCAATTTCAAGACCCTAGCTTGAACCTTTCAGAAGATATGTGTGGCCAAAAATTTTGCGAAAATTGAGTTTTGCGTAATGTTAAATTTTTGTACCGTATAGCAACCCTAAACATTTGCCTTGTAAAAATTTATAAAGTTTATGAAACCAGCTATCATTTGCCGTTTTCAGATTGAAAATATATGTAACAGAACTCTTGTTATAACACTTTAAATATAGGGCTTTTTCCAACTTTGGGGGGCTGTAGCCCCGTAACAGGTTGGGCTACAGAAAAAAATTCTTCTACGAAATTATTTTTTTTCAAAAACTACCCATGGTTAAAATTTCTTTTCTCTATTTCAAACGGTGTAAAAGTTTTTGTAAACATACGGACGGACGGACGGACGGACAGAGTGAAGCTATATAGGCACATTTTTACAAAATTTTTTGAAAATGTGCTAAAAACCAAACCTCCATTGAAACACGAGTTGATATAAAAAGGACTTAAATAAAGATATGTAAACAAATACTTATAATTGGCTTGGAAACTGATTTAAAGATAATGCGCTTAATACAACAAATAGTAAACAGAATATAATTATATTAATACTTAGTTAGAATACTTAATCCAAGGTGACCTTAGAAGACTCTAGTAGCGGATATGTTAAAACTAAATAGAAAACTAAACCAATATTTTAAAGCCGTAACTACGGTTGCTTCCTTTTGAATATTTAAATATTACTAAGAAATAAAGATTAACGAGCTTAAAAAGCGCTACACAAATTAATTTGACTGCTCATTACTTTTCTATCTCCTTTTATAAATCACAATATTCCTTAAATTTTTATTATTTAAATTTATTTAAAGTTTTTCTTATTTTATTTCATTTCCTTTTTCTTTTATTTTCATTAAATTGCGATAAAATCTCCTTTTTTTTTCTGAATTATAAGCTTAAAACAGTTTTAAACTTTTAATATATTCGAATATAAATTCATTATCCTGTGAAAACATTTGTTTTTCTTTATTTTTTTTTTTTAAATTCTCTATTATCCTGAAATTTAAAATTTATATTCAATGGAAAAATAAAATATATCAGATACTGACTGATATACTGAACTAAGTATATAGTACACGAATGTATATACAAGAATATAACATGAGTTACGAAATCGTTTTAGAACATTCACCTGTATGCAGCTGCCTTTTTCTTAACTGCACTCTCGTTATTTTGTAATTTAGTTTCCGGTATAAAATAAAAAAATTTACAATATATTTTAAATACTTACAAATACATATGTATTTACATAATATTAATGACATTTGAAAAAAAACCAAAAATAAAATTTATGTGTAGGATAATAATGTAGGATATTAAGGTCAAAAAACTCGTTTTTTTTTTTTTTTTGACATTTTTTCGCGGAAAATTCATTTTTTATTTATTCGCGAAAATTTCATTTAGTAAAAAACTAGTATTTTTTTTTTTTTGTTTTTAAAATGAAAGGGTTCACACATTCTTTACCATTTTATTTATTACCAAAAAATAAATAAAAATGAGGTTATTGGACGATTGAATGATATATAAATTATTGAACTTTTACACATGTGGTTCTGTATACATATATGTATGTTTGAAAAAGTCAAACTCCTTATTAGATATTCGGAAATAGTTCTATGGACAAATATATATTAGATCTTCCTGGCTTGTATGTCTTTAAGTCATTCAAATTAAAAAAAATAAATAATTTATAATTTTTTCAAAGGCGGGAGATCCAGATTCAGAATTTAAGAGAACTGCTTCATTCTTTTCAGGTGTAATCATATATATATTCATAAATTTTTCAAATATATATAGTTTACAACATAGCATTGCCATATACTATTAAACTATTCTAAATAATTACACATATAATTGTAATAACTTAAAAAAATTTTTATTACAATATTTTCATCTAATGATTTATTAGAATAATTATTAAAAACAATTTATATGAGTTAATAATAATTTTAAAATTACGTCAACTAATATATCATTAGTATTTTTCGCATTAAAAATGGGAAACTTACAGCAAATATTTATTATAATGTGAATTTATGTCATGAGTATAAAATTGCGTAGGACTTAAATATACAGAAATAAATATAAGTTGGAAAAATTATAAAGGTAGATGTTAGAAAAATTGTATTTTCAATTAAAAATTCATAATATGGCACTTTTTTGTAAGAAAGTTATATGTCAGCGGAAAATAATGTATTTTTTTTTATAATACAAACCTGCTAATGCAGAAGTTTGAAAATAGTAACATAAGCATAGTAAAATAATTTGATATGAGTTTTTTCATTTAAAGGATTTGAAATTAAAGGATTGATATATAATTATATAGTTGTTGATTAAAATAATCAGAACTGTAATTGTCTTGGTCAGCAAAATCTCTTGTGTAAATGAATTGTAATTTGAAACAAAGATGGGGCTTTAGAAAATAATTTCTAACTGTCGTTAGTTAATTAAAATTCATTTCAAAATTAAAGACATATTGTTAGCTGAGTAAAGAAAGCACCTTTACATTTATTTATTTATTTATTTATTTACAGTCCCCTACCACATACAATGTGTTAAGTGAATAAACCGGCCTTTCCTTTTCAGGTGTGGCAGCTAAATTTATTTTATATTATATGAACTATTATAAATTATTAAATACGATATATCAACAATTACAATTATAAATTATAATCTATTATTAGATAAGATCTGAGTAGTATTTGAACCCAAGACTTTTGATTGAAAAGCCACCGCTCTAACTTCTGAGCTGTCAGTCATATAACTCTTACTCGTATATATCTCAAATCAATCGAAAAGATTCGTGTTGAAACCCTGGTCGGATCATATCTAATAAAAAAATATAGTGTATATTACAATAATTTAATAATAAGTCCAAATGTCAAATCGGCAAAGGATTAATATTATCAAGCAATATTTACTATTGTCTGGTACTACAAATAAATAAATAAATAAATCTTAAAAATACTCAATATCTTTAAGAGTTGAAATCAAAACTAAGTAGATAGATATTCAATTACAACTTTAATTAATATATTTCTTTTATTAAATCAAAATAGTTCAACAAATCTTAAAATAGTTCAATTTTATTTAAAAAACTTTAAATTTTATTACTTATACTAATTTTTTTATTGTCTAAAATGCAAAAATTAATAAAAATTTTTTATTAAAATTGTTTTATAATGGTAATGAACATTGCATTTATAGAACATAAAAATAAAAAAAAAACAAATGCATTGTTGAAATTAACGTGCTGGTATGTAAGCATTTATAATTATGGTGAAGTAAAAATAAATAATGTCAACGCCGGATGAATACTCGTATGTATGACTAGTTATATAAAGTTATTTAAAAACACAAATAATGTTATTTATTAAAAGAGGAGGTTTTATTGAAGATGAGATTTAATCTGAGTACTTGAAATAGGTATTAAAAAAAATTATTTACTTGTATATTTTGAGAAATATTTCATATAACCTTTTTACAACATTCACATGTCATATTTAAACATGCAATGATTTTTTTTAACTTATAACATTGTTTAATTGATATTTGGAAATTTTTATAAAAAAAAAAACAAATGATTGATTATATTTGGGAAATTTTTAGAACTGATAATTAAAATTATATGAAATTTATTGAGAAATTACAAATAGATAAGTTTTACTTAAAAAAAGAATCTAACTTGGATTATTAATATATTAAATGTTGAATTAAATTAAATTTTCTTATAAGTTTTTATTGCTTAAATACTATGTATTTAAAGATAATTTATTTTTATATGATTTTATATTAAAAGTCATTTTAACCAAGTTAATACTGATACATGAAGTATTTAATTAACTATATAATGCATGAAAATCCAAACTTGAACTTTAAACTTTTATGAGAAGCAGCGATTTAAAAAAAATTAACAACAAGCAGTTCAATATCGTACAAACACGTCATGATCTTACTGGAAAATGCATTTTTACAAATATATGTATTCAATTAAAATTGTAATCGTGTATTGTAATTTTTAAGGTTTAATATTTTATTTCATAAGAAATTGTTCTTATTCATTTTAATTCTCAATAATTGAATTTTAAAAGAATCTTAAAATCATATAGGATATTATTTTAACTAATAATTAAAAAAACTTAATTATTTATTTATTTAAATTCTTATATTATATGATGAGATTTGAAATGAAAGTACTAATTAAGAAATAATCAAAAAAATTGCATACTACCAGGCGTTAAAGTGGACATCTAATTTTATTGAATAAGTTTTTATTATTAAGAATTGAAAATTAATAAAACTGATATGAATTTAAATAACTAATGAGTCATAAGTTCACGAATCATATAGAAGTTCTAGGAATACTTTGAGCTTTTGCAAGAATAAAAATTTATATAGAATATATAAAATTGCATACTACCAGGCGTTAAATTTAAAATTAGAATTTTACTGACTAATTTTTTAATATTAAGAAATGAAAATTAATAAAACTGATGTGAATTTAAATAACTAATGATTCTTAAGTTCTCGAACCATTTAGTTCTACGACTACTTTGAAGGCTTTGAAAGAATGAAAATTTATATAGAATATACAAAATTGCATACCACCAGGCGTTTAAGTGAAAATCTAATTTTGCTGACTAATTTTTTAATTAATAAAAAATAAAATAAATTAAAATTGAATTAAGGTTATATATGATATTTATTTAATTAACTAATATGAATCATACATTCTAGAATCATTTAATTCTAAAATTACTTTTAAGATTTTGCATGATATACTATACTATCTATTAATAGAAATCCTTATATTATATTCACGAAAATTAATATAAGATACTATATAAGACATTTGCCCAAATTCAAGCAACACTTTAGTACGAATAACAGAAATAACTGATTAATCCAAAAATTTTCTCAAAAAAACGCTCTTAATACAGCATTAAACTTTAAAATCACCATTAAACTTTTTAACTTTATAATCCATCTTGTATATTAATTTTATATTTATTTAATTAAAAGAGTCTTTATTATAACAATCCATTTCATTATAACAATTTTATTCAAAATACCATAAATTTTAATTAAAAACTAAATATAAAAAAAAAAACAAAATAAAAAAACAAACAAACAAACCATGTCATATACGAGTACATTTCGGCAAACTTTAAACAATCAAACAAAAAAAACATAATATATTGTACAAAGTACTTTAAATGAATTTTTTATTAGGAAATCAACAAGTGATGAATTAATTAAATTATATTAAATTTTTTTTTTTTGAAAAGAAAGTAAAATTTAAACTGATTTTTGTAAGACATATTATTCACAACACTGCAAATTTTGCAAAAATTTTTTATTTCATAAAAAAAAAAAGTGTATTTAAAAACACCACATTTTTTTAAAATTTATTTCACGAAATTCAAAAATAAAACAAAAAAACTATTTTACAACACTCACTTTCTGGTGCTTTACAAAATAAATAAAAAGAATAATAATGGAAAAAAAAAACCTTAGAGTACGTCTAAAATAATAAAACATTTGTTAAGCGTCATAATTTCGCGCATATAAAAATTTTTTAGTATATTTAGTAGATACTTTTATATTTGTTTTGTTTTTTTGTTTTTGTTGTTGTTGTTTTTTCGCCTGACATTTATCATTTAATTCACGTAACTACTATTATTATTATTATCATTGTATTGCCTTGAATAAAAGCTTAAATAAAATGTAAATAATTCTTTTTTTTTATCTTCTAAGCATATATGCATGCATATCTATAAACATATAAGCATAGATATGCATAAAATAAAAGCATAGATATGCATGCATACATATTATAATGTTCACTCAAAATATACAATGTATATGGTATGTGGTATGTGGTCGTTGTCGATGGTTATTCATCAACACTTAACCACTGTCATATATAAATACCATAGTGTGCAACTAAACAACATTTTTATTAAATGATGGTCACTTATTTCTTAGTAAAAAAAAAAGTATAAAAAAAATTAAAAATTTTACAATAGATAGATTGAAAAAAAATTTTACTCTACTATAGGGTATAATATTAAAACTAACGACTATATAAGATTTTAATTCTTGAAGTGTAAAGATTCACGGAAAAGGAGACAATTAAGGTTGATTTTGATAACTAAATATTGGTTAATTCTTAAAAGTTAAGAGTTTGACTCGTTAAATACTGAAGTTGATTGATTAAAAGCACTTAGGCACCATATTAACCCTAAGGTCACGAATGCTTTAGAAGATTACAAATTAAATATGTATATATCTTTTGGTACCTAACCTGAAGACATTTTAAACTTAAGTTAAAGATTTTTTATTTAAAATGAAAGGTTTTTTACATAAATTGAATATTCGTTAATATTTTTGAAAAATCGTTAAACTTTTGGGTATTGTGATTAGGTAAACTTAGATGCAGTAATAATGAAATAAATTTTCTAAACTTGAGGTAAAAAAGCCTTCACTAAAAAAAGAAAATTTTATTACAAGAATCATGAAGCTTTCATTTAAAGTACAAAAATTTTCAGTTAAAGCAAAAATGCTAGATATTTTGAGAAATACTTGATCTTGATATAATTGATGTCACATATTAAGAACTAAGTAATAGAATAGAACTAAGTAATAGAACAGAACTAAATAATAGAAACATAAGAATTATGAATATAACTTAAGTTTTGCTGACAATGTTGTGGGACGATTGACAGCCTCATTATACTTAAATAACTTTTCTCAACTTATCAATAATAAATTTAATATTAATTAATTCTTCTGATCGGAAACGTAATTTACTAATAATTTTACTCTTAAATTGCTTTAGTATCTTACCACCGGTGGCATATAGATATATAGATTTTAGCTAGAAGCTTGAAAAAACTTGTATTGAATTTATCTGCATAGATAATTATGAGAAAATTTCTATGCCAAAAACATTAGGATTGCGTTATGCTCGCGCGACAAAATATGTACAAATTATTGTATTTTTTTTTTTTTATTTAATAAGAAATAACATATGGGTTCATATATTCTAATACTTACATACATATTATGTTTAATATAAATATTAATGTGTATAAAACATTTTTTAAAATTTTTATATTTTTCATATATACAGTACTGCATACATATACGCAGGCAGTAACGGTATGGAAAAAGAGCGGCATTTTTTTGATCTTTATACATTTAAGTTTTTTTTTTTTCTATGCTTTGTTTTTATTTTTTTGATTTTTGTTTTTTTAATATATTTTTCTAAAAGCACGTTGTTTAGTTTTTAATAATGGTTAAATTAAATGAGTTAAAAAAAAAATTTTTTTTTTATTTTAGTTTAAAACAGAGAGAGAAAGAGAAAAAAAAATTATATGCAACAAAACAGTGAAAAAATTAAATTAAATGCATACAACATGAACTTTTGTCGGCATGCGAAATTCTACAAAAAAAAAATTTGTATTTGTTGTTGTTGCTATTTTTTTTTTTTGGCTTTTATATTAATGATTCCGAAGAAGCATCCGAAAAAATTAAAAAAAAAAAACATTTTTTTTTAATTTAAAAAGAATTTGTGGTAAAAATTCAACAGAATAAAAAATTAAACGCAAGCAGAAAAATAGTCGCGAGTACTTATGGTAAACCATACAACATTTTAATTTTATTTTGTGTGTTTTTTTCTTTTTTAGGTTACATTCAGATTTTATTAAGTTGTTCAACATTTTAATTTTATTTTTATTTTATGTTGTTCTGTTTTTTGTTTTTTCAATTTTCATACAACATAAAGTATAATCCAACAGAATTCCAACATAACCAACAAAAAAAAAAGCAAATTTAAAAAATCAACCAGAGTAAAAACAAATAATCACAACAAAATTAAAAAACAAGAATTTGTTTAAAAAAAACATATTTAATTTTGCATCCTATTTTATTCTGATTTTGTTGTTGTTTTTTTTCAGAGTGTCCTTTAATTAAAATGGCGTTTTAAGGTAATAATCACCTGCATTAGGAACAATATAATATGCATATGTATGCAGTTTATATGCATGACTGCAAGCAGAATGACTTTTACTGATACTAAATTGATTACTTTAAGAATTACTTATTCTGAGTACTTTAATTTGATTACTAAACTTACTGTCAATTTTCAATTTGTAATAAATGAATTTTTCAGATTTAATTTCTATATTGATCCCTTTTAAGTTTTATATCTTAGTAATCGTTCCTCTAGTTTTTTTATAAATTAATTTTATAATTTATTTATTAAGTATTTCCAAGTGCATACAATGCCTTTGCATATTGATGGACCCTTTGCTTTCGGATGTGGGCCAAAAATATTATTTATTTTGTTTATACCATATATTTTATATTTTATTATATATATTTGGTCACCATGGAGATTTGTAAAGCAAAATTATTTTTCAATTATTTTGTTTTAATAAAATATTGTATGACCTGGCCGGGAATTGAATCCGGACCCTTTCGATTAATAAGCCACTACTGCTTACCCACTACCCACCGAGGTTCCTGTTATAATTTAATTATAAAAGTCTAAAATATAGGTAATATAATTGAAGTAATAGTGAAAATAAAGTGAATACTATTTCATTTGTGAGTTATATGATACGAACTAAAATTATCTGTGTCCAGTAGAGTATTATTTATCATTTTGTACTCCTATTTTTGAATACTCATTTTAAAATATGAGTAATACTTTCTTATAATTATACTGTTCTATGTCCTATAATTTTTAATTAAATTTTTTTAATATATAGCTTATTTGATTTAATTAATTATTTTGATATAATTAGATAATATTATGTTATAAATTGCATGAAATTTGTTTAAATTTTTTAAGTAAAAAAAATTTAGCAAATTAGTTAACCTAGTTATTGATAATAAATTTGACCTTATATTGTTAAAAATTATAATTAAATTTCATAAAAAAATAAAACGGAAATTACTAAAGATACAAATTATTATTTTAAAAAACAAAAGAAGTTTCACACACGTACATATAACAACCACGCTTTTCTAATTATATTAAAAAAAATATATATATATAATTTTTGATTATCGTTGATAATTTATTATATTTTTGAAATTATCATTAATAATTTATACTGAATGATATTTCGTTAATTTACCAATTGCTAACATTTTTTTTTATTCATTATAATCATTAAAATCTGTATTTATATATATATATATACTATATCTGTATCAATATTAATAATAATAACTCTTTATATTTAATCTCTGTATATAGATACATCATCATGATCTTTAATGCGATTAACATCAATATTAAATTGATCACAAGTTCAATATTGTGAACTGCAAATTCATCACATTTTCACAATTCACAATTGAATTTTTTTTTTTTTTTTTTATTACTACTACTTTGAATTTTTTTTGTTGCAAAGGGAAACAAATTCAATCTGTTAACTAACAAGCTAAACTAAAACATAATGTACAACAATAACAACATCAACAACAACAGCAACATTTCATTCATTGTACTCCAAAAAATTAATCAAAAGAAAAAACCAAACCTCAACCAGATAACAATTTAATATAATTATTATTAAATATAGTACTTATTTTGGATATAATATACACTGTATTGCCCTCTCACGTATATGTATTTTATTTGTAAGAAAAGTATCCATATATAATTATCGGATTCAAAAATTGAAATAATCAAATCAAAGATAATTTCTGTATTTTTTTTTTTATTTCATTTCGATTTACTTTTTTTTCCTTTTTTTTTGATGATTTTCTTTTTATAAATTATGCAACGTGATTTTTCAAAACATGTTCTGCTATAATTTTCTTTACAACAAAAACAAAAAACCTTAAAAAAAACAACAACAAAAAGAATTATTATAAAAAAGCAATAACAAAAAAAAAAACAGATGCTTAACATCAGATATCGTTTTTATAGTACTTAATTTAACAAGTTATCTGATAAGTTTGAAAGCCACTGATTATATATCAGATTAAAATCTTATCGTGATTTAAAATAAAAAATAAAAAAATAATAATAAAAAATAAAAAAGTAAATATGTATTAAATTTCTTAAAAGTGAAATGAATTTTATTATGTTTTAGTATTACAAAGTATATTTACTACATACATATGTAAGATTGTTGTAGGGTAGATTTATAATATAAAAATATGTTTAATTGTCTTTCAAAATTAAAAAGTAAAAAAATTACAAGGTAATAAATATTTTAAGAATGGGGTTTTTTTCAGGTTAAGGTAAATAATGTGGTGTTAAATTATGTTATATTAAAATTTTATCTACATACTCTTTATAGACTAGAAGAAAGAGTTTGAGGTTCTTAAATAGAAATAGAAATATAGAAGTCATTAAAGGAAGAACAGACGGTGTTCCAAAAAAGAATAACTTACAATAATTTATAATCGTTAGAGTGCAGACCTTTTATACTCGAATCAAAGTGAAAGTGAAAAAAAATTTTATCTGATTTTCGACTCGACTCAGCTATTATTTGCCATTGGGTTCAAATAAATAGCTTAATCAATAATTAATATTTATATATCCTTAATACAAAATATATTAATATAACAATATAAACAAATAATTTAATTGAATAATATAACTCACAGACATAAAATACTATATAACTCAAAAAAAAAATTATTACAATATAAACAAAATAGAATTGAATCTATTGAAAATCTAAGACGATTGTGCACGTTATGATTCGTAGTACTATCTCAAGTTTAAATTGTATGTGGAACTCTTTTGATCAGTTTTAATAATAAGAATATAATATTTCCCCCCTATTCAAATAAGAACATATATAGATAGGCGGGTAAGCCTATAACAGTAGAACAGTTAGCAAGTAAAAAAATATATGACAATAATATAGTTCAAAGCTTAGATTAAAAATATCAATCTAGAAGCTATCAATAAACTGTAAGAGGTTTTTTTAAATAATTAAGAACAATCTTCATTGTATGCAAAAACCTTGGCCTCCTTAATCATTATTTTCCAGTTCACTAGATCTTGGGCAGCAATTAGCCTATTTTGCTCTTGGAACATACAGCATACAGTGTATCAATGAGTTTACATACAGATTTTGCTTATTTGAATATTAAAAACTGCAGAATTAAGTCAACTGAATTAGAAGGAAATTTTTTAAACTTCCAATCCAATTTTCAATATGTCAACTTGAAGAGTAAACTGAAACATGGAGAAACTCTTATTATATCTAAATTTTACTAATTATATGTAATACTAATTTTTCATTACACTTTTAACTTTAATTTACCATATTTTCCGAAACCAATAACTTAAATAATGCTCGCAAAATTAAAATTTCTCATAATTCCAAATCAATTCCACATTTGCTTATTTAATTTTCTGCAACAATAGACAATATACAATTAATCCTCTCAGATCAATATACTTTAAATACACAAATTCTATAACATTTCCACAATTCCATTATTTCTATATATTTCATTCCATTGTCTCTACTCTCTTTGTAAAGATTTTTAATTGAAAAGAAATGAAAGTCAATCCCATGCTAAAACCCTCCAAATACAATTTCTAATTTCCAAAAATTAAATTTTATTCTATAATCTTATTTGTATATTTGTTCATTGTTTAATTTATATATAAATCTGAAAATGTATACGCTTCATTTAATCATAAAATTTCATTTTGGCATTTTGGTTCTAATTCAATTCTGATTAAATACGATTTTATTGATTAGAATCATATTGAAATTGTCACACACAAAAAAAAAACATTCAATAAGGATTAAAAATAAGATCCTGTGGAATTTTTACTATATACATATAGAACAATAAAAAAAAAAAAAACAAACAAAACTAACCCAAGTCTCAAATCAACTATAATGTATGTTTGATCTAATTTTTAAGATTATATTCGCATCAAACATAATTTTTAACTGTTATTTTATTACCTGTAACTTTTCACATACAGACATGGAAAAAAAAAAACCAAAATAAATTAGAAAAAAAACTCAAAAAGGGGACAATAATAATGTTAGGCTAAATGTGTGTATTTGTTTTTTTTATTTTCATTTTTATCTTGTTTTTTTTTTTTTAATTTCTATTTTTTTTATGTGGACTTTGACACAAATTCCGCAATCGGATTAACATTTAATTCGGGGCTGTTTTTTTTTTTCAAAATTTGTTTATTTTTTCTTTTTTCCAACCCCTCAATAAATTTTTTTTAGAAGACAGTTTTATACTAAATTATAACGCGATTTTAAATGTATTAAATGTATACAAAATAATGTATATATTTAATATATACAAATGTATATGACATGCATACATTTACATAATTTCCTTTTTGAAATGTCAAAACATTTTTGAAATCTATTTTATATAATATAGTTTGTTAGTTCTTCTGAAATGGAGTGTTTTCAAATTTAAAAAAGAAATGTTTCTGTACTTAAAAAAAATGTTTCTGCAACCTGCAGTCTAACTGTTTCTTTATAATTCTTAATTGTCGAAATTTAAACTTTAATCGTTGTAGCAGAAGGCACATTTCGGACTACTTTGACTTTACTATTTACTTGCAGATCGGATTACTTTAGACAAAAAAATTGAACAAAAACGGCAACATCTTTTTTCTAATTCCTTCAGTTTGAACTTAACCTGTTTCTACTTTGTTTTTCTTAATACGACCTTACACAGGCAGTTTATTTTCGGATTCCAAACAGTGAGAGGAATTTAATTTGTGGTAATCTCCTTTCTTGAAGTTTCAAAATTTGAATTTTAAGTTATTGTTCATTTTCTATTTTTTGGGGGCAGTTAAGATCAAATTTTCAAAGAGTCTTGAACTCCAATTTGACAAAGCCATATTTGCCCCCCTTTCTCTATTACAAAATATCTTCTTCTTACGAACACCTTTTATGTTTCTCTGATTCGAACTAAATCTCAAATATTAAGAGTTTTTAAATGTATATAGAGAGATTTTGGACCTCTTTTCACCTTTGCTTTGTATTGAAATGATCCTGGAACAGAACCTCGAATTAAATTTCCTAAACATACAAGGCATCTTATCTAATACAAAATGAGATTCAAAAGCCTCGATGTAACCGAGCCAGTTTTTTTTAGACTGAGAGAGAATTTTAAATACAGAAGCTTTTTTTTTATTATAAAGTACAACGTTGCTATTTAAGTAACGGTAAAATATATGTATTAACTAATTTTTCCTTTAGGTTTTTCCTAATTCTATTTTTCTATTTTATTTTTTGTCCGCGGTTTTTTGTTTTTCAAAAGGGCGGGGTAATTTTACTTCTAGTTCAGTTTAGTTTTTATTTTTTTTGCTTTTTCTACTTTTAAACATGAAAAATTTGATTGCCTTTTTAGATTATATTTGAATCCCAGAACATACATCGTACATATATACATATATATATATATACTAAATATACCTATATAGTTTATAATCATATGTATGTATCTACTTATATATTCATTAAACAGAATGTTATATATTAACATTTTAATATAAGGGTATGTTATATGTTATTCACTGTTAATATTTAACTTGATTGTGAATTGATTTTTTTTGTTTCGTTTTTTTTATTTCTGTTTTATTTTTCTGTTTTTTTTTTTTTTTGTAATTTTAACTTAAAAAATTTTGCATCGTCACGACTTTTATAGGTGTGGAACAACACTCTATTTTCCTTTTATATTATAGTATTCAAAAAAATGTGTATATACAAAAATTGTATAGATACATTGTATATTAAAATATATATAAAAATAAATGCATTAAAAAAAAATATTCTATTTGGTTTTTATTGTTTTTGTTGTTTTTGTTTTTTTTTTATTAAAGTTATTAATAAAATAAAAATTATAATAAAAAAAAAAACAAGAAAAAAAGTTACTACTGTTATTCTTCAAAAAAAAAAAAAACTGGTTGACTGACTGACTATAATTGAATATAATAAAAAAATGTAGTAGAATATATGCGGTAACAAAATATGTTTATGTATATATGTGTATGTATATAAAAAAATGTTGCTAAGTTTTACATTCTGGAAAATCAAAATTGATTATGAAAATTACACAAAATACATGTAGATAATAAAAAAAAAAAATAAAAACAACAACAAAATGAAAATAAAAAATATGTGAGTCATAAAAAAATTTACACCGGCTAGCTAAATTTATAATATATTAAATATATATATATAATGTATATATGTTTATATTTAAATAATAAAAAAAGTTAGTTAGTGATTTTTTTGTAGAATTTATCTAAACTAATTATACGCGTAACGAAATATTTATGATAATTTTAATTGAAACTCATTTGTATATTTATACGTTATGCATATATATGTATACATATATATAAATTTTTATTGAGTTATATGTTTATTTATATAAATAATATAAGTGTAAATATTTATTTAACTTTTTATAAATATATGAAAAAATAATTGTTAAGATAATTGTTGAGAGATGTGACATCTGGATATTATTATTGGAATGATTTGTAATATTTATTAATAAGTTATAAGTATTCAATTAAGTATGAAAATATTGAATTTAAAATTAGATTTTAGTTAGCTGGTTGAACAAAGAAATAATAAATTAGTTATTCGCACGCCTAGAAATATACTACAACAACAATTAATAATAGAAATTATTTTTAAGGATGATTAATGTAAAACCGGGAAGCTAGGTTAAGGTTTTGTATTAAAAAAAACAGAAATTTGGTTTTAATACTCTGAATTTTCCAAAAATTAATATTAAAAAAATTGCTAAATTGCAATACTACTTAGATTTTTAGGAATAAAATAATTAATAAAATTAACAGTAAAAACTATAGGATAAGTTTAAATGTTAATTAAATTATATAAAAATAAACTGTTTTTCTAAACTTTTATAAGCTAAGATAATTTGGTTAGGACTTCGACCTTTCAATTTTAGAGTCTCGGGTTCGAACTCTATTCGGATCATATCTAATAAAAACAATTTAGTGTATATCATAATAGTTTAATGTAATAAGTCCAAATACTAAATAGACAAAGGACTATTATAATATCAAGCAATATTTACTCGTATCTACTACTATTAAATAAATAAATAATTGTACTGATTATTCATATAAGATAATCAAAAAAAAAAATTATAAATGGAAAATGGAAAATTAAGTGATAATAGCCAATATACCTCTAAAACATCAAAATTTTTCTTAGCATAGTATAGGTACTTCAATATTAATCAAATTGTAATCTATATTTTACAATAATTGTATCTAATTCTAAGGTTCTTAGGTTCCAAAGTTTGAAATAAAATTTTATAGAGGAAAAGACCAATCCATGACAGTTTTGGTAAAAAAAGAACAATAAAAAACTCTAGACAAATTAAGAAAGGACAAATGACTATTTGGAAATCCCAAAAAAATTTAATAAACTTATTATTCATATATTAAACTAAAAATTCTTTTGTAATAATATTTCACTAAAAGTTTTCGTATTTACAAGTTTCTCATTAAATTGTAAGGCAAAATAATTATGTTGTTCTTCTTGTCATACATCTACACTCTACATATATATTCTACTTAAATCATTAATACCAAATCATATTAATCATAAACTTATATAAACTATTAAAAATTATTATACGTATACAATATAATCTATCGTCATTATTATATTATTATTAGTTTTATTTTTAGAATCAAGTAATTCTAATCAAGGTTTACTGAACTTGTATTTAAAGATTAAGTAAGATTCAAATTTCAAGATAAAATAGAAAAATTTGTTAAAACTATTAAATAAAACACTTATTACCATTTAGTTATAAATTGATTAAAATCTTAAACTTATATTACATGTGTAATAAAATTCAGTTATTACTAAATTAATTTTAATTGTTGGCTTTAAATGATTACTAATAAACTTTTCAATTTAATTTACAACTAATAAGTTAATATAAGATTAAAATGAATTAATTATAAGTATAATTAACCTGGAAATTGAATATATAATTAAATAAAGACTTGATTTTAAAAAATTGTTTCAAAAAAATTGATTGATTAATTGATTAGTTTATAGAACTAATACTTTTAATAATAAATAGCTAATTTGGTGTAAAATAGTAGTTATTAAAAAAAAAACTATTAAATTAAAATACGGTTATTAAAAACCAATAATTGCATATTAACTTTGATATAGAAATATTTACATAATTTAAATATTGAGCTTCGAACTTCCGAGATTCTATATTGATAATTAGTAATGAATGAAAATTGAAAAATTTTTTCATAAAATAGCAAAATTTTTTCAAAATTTGTAGCAGGTAGTAATAATTTAATAAAAAGTAAGTTAAAAGTCTATAAAAATTAACAATTATTAAGTATAGAATTTATTTAGTCAAGGAAATGCAATAAAAAACTTTAAAATATAACTTAAAAAAACAATTCAATGTAAAAAATTAACTTTATTTAGTGTTTTACAGTATAATGTAAAAAACAATGAATTAAATTCCTCATTTATTTAAAAAACAAAAGTCTGGAATAACAAATTTATTTTACATTTCAATTCCCCATATATCGGCGACCCTCTATTACACAATTGTCGTAAGGACTTTTCCCATTTAATACTGTTGGTCACCAAAAATGTCCTTTGAAAGTGTTTATATATGATTTGACTTTTATATAATTAATACCATATATGCAACCTTTGGTTTATACAGTATATAACTTTGGAATATATATATAGTACTTGTATGTATATACATTTAAATTCTTTTACTATAATAAATCTATAGATTTTTTTTTTTTTAATTTTTTGTTGTTCTAGTGAATTCTAATTTTTTTTTTTGAATTTGTGTTTAGTTGTCGTTTTTAGCTTGAATGAATTTGCGTGTCATTTTATGTCTTCCGGTCAGAAAATGTATGACTTGCCAACAACATAAAATCGTTCGTATTTTTTTTTTATGCTTATATTTTTTTTTTCTTAACTACATTTTTTTTATTTAGTTCCAAGTTAAAAAAAAAAAAAGAGTCCCTTACCAATATATAAATTCATAAAATATATGATCGGAAACTTAAAAGTCCTTGGGACCGCACATAAGTTTTATTTAAACGTTTGAAAAATAGTTATTTTTACTTATTTATGGTGTATTTTTTTTTTTTTTTTTTTTTTTGCAAAAAAAAAAATGGTTTTTAAGCAAAAACTGTGAGGAAATTAAAGTTTTTGGGGCTCTCCTTGTGTTTTAATTTACATTTGGATATTTTTATTCAATTCTTAGTAATTGCAAAAAAAATTGGAACTTAAAGTAATTTCTTAAAGTCCTTTAATTGAAATTTAATAATCAAAAAATTACTTTAAATTCAGTAATATTATTATGTACCTAATATAAATAGGTACCTAATCCTAATAATAGGTACCTGATACAGATATATCAAATATTTATACCTTAGGAACTGAGAAAGCATGAGTTATAATGAGTATCTGGGTTTGGAGATTTCCATATCTTTATCTGAGACACAATTATTAAGAAAACCAATCAATTCCATTCTACTGTCTGTCTAATTCCATAATATTTTAATTCAAGTGCCATGTGAATTATAAACTAAATCAAAATTGATTAATAATTATATTAATATACTTATCAGATAAGAATTAATATAGGGTGTCAAAAGAATCTTAAATAATTTGATCAAAATTATCATTCACGACTTTTACTTATCAAAATTCTAATCATTTAGATTATTAAAAAATACAATTTGCAAAATAAAACTATAAGTACTCGTATACCACTTAAAACTTATAATTATTATTACCATAAATAAACAGTTTTAAGTATTACAAATAAATCTTAGATAGTAACAAATAAAATATTTTAATATTTTAATACGATCATCATCATATACTTAAAGATTTAATAATTATAAGTACATATTATACGAGTATTTGAATTTATAATCTATTAAGTACAAATCATTTTTTTTTTTGTAATTATCTTTGAAGTGATTAATTTATGAAGTACTTTAGATCTAGACAAAATAATTTTTTTTTTTTATTTAGTGCGTCTGATTTTAATAAGATATAATAAAAAATATTTAGTGATTAAATTTTTGATTTGTTTTTTGATTTAATTTTTGATTAAGTTTTTTAGTGATATCTTCAGATTGTTATTTTTTAAAATAATTTATCAGATATACTAGTATATATAAGAGTCTATCATTCGATTATATTAAGTGTTTTCTATTTTTATTACCCGTAAGATATGTATATATAGGTTAAAGGGTATACTAAATTTACCATTACGTTTGTAACGTAGAGAAGGAGGGAGGGTAGCTATAGACCCAAGTGTATGGATAGGATCAGAATCGAAAAGTAACAAATTCGTTTTATGTAATAGCCGTCATCGCTATTGAAATTCAGCCATTTTGGTCCACGGGTTCGAGTACCTGCCATATAACTTCTTTTTTTTTAATATGAGCATTACTCTATACCTATATTGAAGCTGGGTTTCTAAAATTTTGCCAAAGTTTCTGCAAAATTTGGTTGGTGAGTTCGAGCAGCTGCCATACAACTTCTTATTTTATATCAGCATAATTCTACACCTAATAAAGCTGAATGTTTGAAATTTTACCAAAAGTAATTAACCGGAGGAAATAATATTTATATTAAGGTCATGCGGATATCCCAGCGTTGACAAAGTCTACTCTACTACACTCTTCCTCGTTTAAATTAAATTTAAACAAAAAGTGTTGCTTTAAATTTAGACCTATACATGAAAATACTTGACAATATATTTGGTAAAAACGTTTAAAAATTTAATATAAAATTATGTACTAATAAAATAACTAATAAATATCTCCAAGAGTACTTAAATCTTTATTAGAATTTTTACTAAAAACTTAAATAAGCTCAATAAACTTTGGTTGGAATAGATCAAAAAATCAAAATTAATTAAAATCCTCAAGGAACTGGGTTTATAAACTCACCGAAAAAGAATGTGATTAGATAGGGACTGATTATCCTGGAACGGAATCTCTTAAAGAGATTGTATAGTAAAAATGTATAAAAATTCACAGAATAAGATATAGAGAATCTAATAATAAGAGTAAGAACTATTCAATTACGAGAATATAGTCCCAGATATATTTTAAGATTTAAGATATATTATTATTTTATCAAACATTGTTTGAAATTGAAACATTTTGAATTATCAAAGTAATCATCTTAATGTTTCTAACTTATCTAAAGTAAACATCTCTCAACAAAACTTATCACTTCTAAATATTTTCTCTTAGATAAATTATAAATTTATTTAAAAAAAAAAAAACAAAATTTTAAGATATCATCAAATCTACACAATTTCCACATAATTAAATTAAGATACAAAATTCATCTGTTTGTTACACAGTTAATCAATTATTGTATATTAAACTTTTTTTTTTTCAAAATATTTAATTAATTTTATAATAAATTTTTACAAAAAAAATTCTCGTAAATTTAATGAAATATTTTCAAACAATTCATCATTAATATTTTCTGCTCCAAAATACCAAAAAACTAAACTCTAAATTTAAATATTTAATTGATTTTCTTTGTTTGTATTCTAAAATTTTTTTTATATATTTTTAGAACATGCTAATGTAAATTGTAATCAAAAAAATACAATCCAAAAAGTTCATAATTAATTCATAAAAACACTTCAAGTGGAAATAATCAAAAAAAAAATTAAAAAAAAACCCGAGAAAATTTAATTTTTTACAGTAAACATTTTGTATCTTAAAAAATTAACATTCTACAAGATACACTTAATAATAAAAACCAAAACCAATTCAACATACCATCTTTTTTTTCAGTTACTTAAATCAAAATATAGTAATTATCATTTATAATAATAATAATCATATATATATATATATATATTATATATGTATATATAAGTAATAATTATCCTTCTTACTAAAACTAATTCAACTTAAAAAAAAAAAAAAAACCCAGGATAAATATTATTTTTACCTTTATTTTAATCGTTACTCAACACGAATACTATTGTAACTGAAATTTCAGTAAAAGTACTGAAAAAAAATAGTATATTGTAATCATTAAAGGTGATATTAAATCTACACAAGTTAAATATTGAAAACACACATTCAGACGTATGCATATTTATTTTCATATGTATATTTATAAAATATATATATATATATAAATATATAATATATGTATATATATATATTTATGACTACTTTATTATAATCAATCATTTTTGGAAAAAAATACGCGGGATCGGGATCAAAGTACTTAATATTACATTAATGTCAAAAAGTCTCTGATCGTAGTTGTACTGTGTTGATCCCTCTTTGGGTTCTTCGATATTTTATTTTTACTTTGTTTTTTTTTTTGTTGTTTTTTTCATCAATTCCTTGTTTTTAAGAAGGACTTTAGTTATAATCTTTCAAATATAACAGTATATTTAAGGACAAAAATACATGAAATTGTCTTAAAGAAAAAATTGTTTTTTTTTTTTTTGTTTTTCTTATTTTTTTTCAATCATTATGATGTAATAAATATTAATTTAATACATTATACAGGGAGAAAAAAATTACACTCCGCATTTAATGTGTGTAGAGGGCAGTTTTTTTTTTTTTTTTTTAATAAAACAAAAGAAAAAACAGACAAGTGAAGAAAACTTTCACCTGCGCCTTTGTACCTTTGTGTAAGAAAAAAAACAATAACAAACCCACGTAATATTTATTTTTTTGTATTTCTGATGTCTTAAGAAAATCGATCACACGTGCCCCTGCACATTTTTTGTTGTTTTTTTTTTTTTTTATATCTTATAACTTTATAGTTATAATTTAAAGTTATCACATATTATTATAATCTGATGTCCAGAGCGCGAAGGATTCATTTAATATAATATGTTGTAATAAAGTGAAAATGTATAAAAAAAAAACAAAAAAAAAAAAATCAATTGCACCTGCTAAAACACTGGTATTTATTATCCTTTTAAGAGGTCCCTTTTCTTTTTGTTTTGAGCGGGAGGAAAAAAGGGCAACATATACACAACACGGAAGATTTCAGTTATATATGCAACAAGCTGTATATTTTAAAAATTATAAAAATATGTATACATATATATATATATATATATGTATATTACATATATTACATATATATATATATATATATGTAACTGTATATATCAAGTGTATTAATAAATGCTATAAACTGACCTTTATTTATTTTTGAGTTTAGCACAAGAACTCGTCTGCTCATAATCATATGACTTTTGGTCGTTAGTATATGTACATATATTATTGTTCAATGTAATATATAAATATATATATAATATAATTTGTATGTATGTAATATAATTTTAGTTTTATTTTTTATTATATTTATTTATATTGTACTTAAGAACTAAAGAAATTATAAAATTTTAATAAAAACAAGAGTATGTAAATAAGATTTCAGTAATTAGAATTGCCAAAAATAAATTATTAAAATTTTATAGTGATTTAAACGTATTGTACGGGAGGGTTTTTCAATTCAAATATTTAACTTTATTTTTGTATTTAGGAAACTTGTCTAAGAAAACTAAATAAATTTTAAGAAAAATTTGGAGAAAATAGGGATTAACGAAAAATTAATCGGGGCAGCGATTTTTTATTGGGAAAAAAACTAATTTCGAAACTTTCTTTTAGAATAAAATGGTAAATTCGACACATATGTATCTTTTACAAAATTTTATACAAAAATCGTTATAATAATAGATATAATAATTTTGAATGTCTTCTTACAATCAACTTCACTTTTAAGCATCATCATATTTGAAAAAATTTATCATTTTTAAAAAAACAAATTGGAAGCATTTGAAATGGTGGTTTACAGAAAAATGCAAAAAATTTCGCGGACTGAACACAACAATGAGGATGTCCTCAGTAGAATTGGTGCTTATAGAGAACTGCTTCTAAGAATTAAACTTCAAAAAACGTCATATTTTGATCACATTATGCGACGAAGCAAATATGAATTGCTTTAACTTATTGTCCAAGGCAAAATTGAAGGAAAAAGGGGCATAGGTAGGAAAGAAATGTTATGGTTAAGAAACATCAAAGAGTGAACAGGCATTTCAGATATAGGTCAGCTAATGTACATAGCCAGAAATCGCATAAGTCATCAACAGTTGATCAACAGTATCATATGATCGCTAACATCCAATAATGGATATGCAGCAAAAGAAGAAGGTCACTTTTGAAATACATAACTCCAGCCATTTAGACTGGATCAACGAAAAAAAACCAAAAAATTTTTGGGGCTTAAAAAAAATATGGTATAGGCTAAGGTGGGGTCCACATTTTCCATGTTCAGAAAAGCATTTTTACCAAATTTCGCATAAATCGAAATAAACGGTTTGGCCGCGGTCTATAATCAAATCCAATGGTTATGCTAAATTATAACTCAATTTGGTTAAAAATTAATAAAAATCTACATAAAATGTGTACAAATGTCCATAATATAAATTTTCAGTTAATAATTCTTATGTTTATAATTTTTTAAAGAATGTTTCAACATTAATCCAAGATAAAAAAAAATAAAGAAATTCGAACTATTTAATATATTATTGTTGTTTTTGTTTTTATTATTATTGTTTTTTTTTTATATTCTAGAGCTCCTTCTTTGCAATGTGCGGTTATTAATTAAAAATTCAACGGAAACCAGTTAAGAAAAATTTATAACAAAAAAAAAAAAAACAAAAACGCATGTGCATTTTTTTTTTTTTCAAAAATATTTAATTTCTACAATACATATTTTTCTCTATATACCTTTCTCTTTCTTACAATTTACATTTAAACTTAAACTTAATAATGAAAAAAAAAATTCTTAATAATAAAATAAAAAACCAAAGAAAATAAAAAAAAAACTTAAGAATAAAAAAAATCTATAGATACTTTTACAAAAGCAAAATTTAAAAAAAACAAAACTGAAAAACAATTCATATAAAAAAATAAAACAAAAAAATAAAAGTAAAATAAAAAATTTGCATAAATTGTGGATTCCTAATTGGAAGCCGTTACTTTTCCACCTCGAATAAAAAAAACAACATTATTTTAACTTTAAATTACAAACATTTTATTATAACAATCATTTGTAACTTAAAGTTTAAAATTAATATTAAAATATATTCATTTCATTTATAATGTTGCTATATATATACCTAGTATATGTTGAAATAAATGTTTATATACATTTTGTAGCATGTATACATTTGAATGCGAATGTGCACTTAAGAAGTTATAGATTGTGTATGTGTGTGTATTAGTCAAAAACAAAACCAAAAGAAAAAAGAGATTCAGTAGACAGGAAATGATTTTTTGAATTTAAAAAAAAAAAAAAACATTCTTAACTCTCATTTACAGTATACCTTTTTAATTTTTCTATATTTAAATTAAATCGAATCAAGCAGAGTGTCTACTTAATTTTTTTAATTTTTTTTTTTTTGTATTTGTAGTTCTAATGTTGCTAGCAATATTAAAAGTGAGAAATACTTATCCATGAAACAAACAGTCGGAACAAATGGAATTAAAAACAAGTAATTGAAAAAACTAAAGGTTTTTAAAAAAGCACTTCTCCAAAATTGAGTAATGTTAAATAATAAGTTTGGGTTAATATATTGAAAAAGTTGACTATAATAATTTTTTTGGAACTTTCGTTAGAAATATATATATACATATTTATTTATTTATATACAACCCCCTACTACAATGTGGTGAAACAATGAGATATGTTTTGACCAGGGTTTGAAACTGATAGAATTTTGTTATGTAGCAAAAAATATATAAGATCAGACAATACTTTGAAACAGTTTTTGCCTTTTAACAGCTCCTTAATGAGTGCTAATAAGGTTTTTTTAAAGACTCGTACTTATTTCTTAAGATCTAGGTTCTTTCAGAACTTCATTTCCCAACTCAGACCGTTCGGAAGTTTTAAGATGTCAAGAGTTTTGCAAATATTTAGTTTCGAATAACGTCAAATAAAAATGTATCGTATGGCAACCCTGTACATTTGTATTAAATAGGTTTTTAAACACCTATTATATAAATTTTTTAATACCTATCGCTTGGCTTATTCAGATATTGAAAATATATATTCCTTTCAGAACTTTTGTTATTACAATTTAAGAATAGTACTTTTCCGAACTTTGTCGGCCTGTTGCTCCGTTAAGGGTTAAAATTTCTCGTTCAAATTTATTTTCCTTATTTCAAACGGTCCAAAGTTTCTGTAAGCACACACACACAGACGGACGCACAGAGTGAAACAAATGAACATTTTTTTAAAAATTTTTTTGAAAATGTGTTAAAAATATTATACTTTAGGTATTGTGAGTACTTTAGAACCTGCTCTGTATTAAACAAAAAAAAAGTTGTATATTTTTTTTGAAGAGGTGCATATATTATAAGCGGGTGGTAAATTTTTAAGAAAATTTATAAAAGAGAGGGACTAGTAGAACTTAAAAAATTCTAAATACAAAAAAAAAAACGAAAAAGAAGCACATTGAAATGAAAGTTAATATTAAAGGAAGATGTTTTAAGTTCTAGTTAAATTTATCCCTATATTTTAAAGCCAATTTCTTAGTTTTATTTTCTTGCATTTAATTATAATTTTTTTTTTTTTTTGGAAGCCTGCGGTTAAAAATAAAATTCTTTTATTAATTTTTCTTAGATTTTTATACTAGGTATAGTCTGGAAGTATATGAAGAAGGGGTTCAATGTATATAATAGTATATATATATATATTCTAGAATGATAATTTCTTTTCTTATTTTGTTTTTCTGTAGTTATTTTAATTTCATTTAAATATAATGAATGTATTAATGGTTTAATTTTAATTTTTGTATATATATTTATAAGATACAATACAAGATATTTGAATATTTTAATTGTATGTATATATATATATATATATAAAAGGGGAGATATTTCATGCGTATACATTTCGTATATTATATTACGTCACTATTTACACTTTAGTACGCGAATAAATAAAAAAAAACAAAAAAATTCGATCAAAATTTTTATTTCTTTTATTTTTATTTGTAGATTCATTTTCTTTTAGTTGGTGGTTTTAATTTTATTTTTAATTTAAAACATTTTACTTTGGTAATTGACCTTTTGATGAAGATGGAATATATTTATATATATAAGTAATCCATGGCTTTGGTCTATGAATTAATGTATATATATATATTTTATATATATACAAAATGGAATGAAAATTATTTACATAGAAAATAAATAAAAAAAATAATTAAAAAAAACTGATAGAATGTTTTTTTGACCGTCTATAGTTACATTTTACATTTTAATTTTTATTTTTTTTTTTTTGAATTTTCATAATTATAGGCGCCAAATTTAAATAGAGCGGGAAATTATTTTTCTTGTTAGTTGTTTTCTGGTATTTAATTTTACAAGATATCTTTATATGAAATGTTATAATTTCAAAAAAAAAAATTAAAATATTAAAATCTAACAATTAAATCTATAGTTATATTGGATTAAAAAAAAAAAATTATTGAAATAAATTATACTTTTTTAAGTATAAATATTTAGTTAAGTTACATATAAAATTAAATAAATGTGTAGATGATTGAAAGTTGTTAGGTTCAAAAGAGTTGTGAATTTTGTGTTGGATAAAATTGATTTAGTTCTAAAGGGTGTCTAATACCATAGGTAGATATTGGAACAGTGTCCCCCCCTCTGTTTATTATATTCTTATTATTAGAATTGATCTTAATGAATTCTATATAAAATTTAAACATGAGATATCTACTACGTCTTATAAACTACTTAGACACAATTTATTATATATTTTTGTTATATATATGTTATATATTTTAATAATTTTTGTATTGGATTATAAATTATTTCTATATCTGTGAGTTATATTTTTGAATTAAATTTTTTTTTTATATTTTTATATTAATGTAATTTTTTTATATTTAATTAATTTGAATGGTAGCTATGAGTTGATTTTGAAAATCAAATCAAAGTTTTTTTTTTACTTTTACTGTGAATCAAACATGGACTTCGCAATGAAATGTCGGCACTCAAACTACTTTGACATCGCATTTTTTTTTTAAACCTTAAAGGAACTGCTACTTCAATATAATACTCAAGAGGTTGTCATTGTAAGCCTTTTAGTATTATGCATTTCGTTTTTAACCGCACTTAGCAAAATGGTGGGCGCACTCCCTTTCTCATATAGATATTGACAATTCAACAATTCAAGCAAGCCAAGAAATTGTAAAAACCTCTAATTAAGATAAGTAGTAGCTTTTAATAAAAACTTATTAAAAAACCAATGCCAACCAACTGCGTCAACTCGCCAAATCTTTCCCAATCATGTCCCAATTTCATTGAAATAAGCCCCTTAGTGTTTTAATAAAAATTTTAAACGAAACTCCCCGGCAATACCAGGCCGATACCACATGTTTAAATAAAACTTAATGTGGCCCTTTCTTTAGAGGAGTGTTAACTTTTTATTATAGGAGTATATACTAACTACTCAAATTTTAATCTTTGTTGCAATAAAATTCATAAACCTTATTAACATTAATTAGAATTACGACGAATCGCTCTAGATCCTCTACTGAATTATTATTTATATTCTAGTATATAATTAGCAATTTTAATTTGAAGTTGGCACCCTTTAAAAACACAAAAAAAACAAAAAAAAAAGGAATGCAGGAAAATTAAAACAAGAGAATTTAAAAGATGAATGTGACAATTTTATTGTACAAAGGTGTTTACGATTTAATACTGATAATGATGCAAATCAATATAAGATATCATATATGTATACTATATATATATACATTTATGCAGATGTTATATACTGAATTTTTATATATATATTTATAATTATATATGTACGCATAAAAAAATAAAACGAAAAAAATATAGTGGAAATATTTTACAAAAATGTTTGTATTAAGGAACAGACATTAAAAAATTTTTGCTTTAAGGTGTGAAAAAATTGTTCTTTAAAACATTGTTTTGCATTAAACATACGTACATTTAATTTTAGGTATAAGGTAAAAAAAAAGGGTTTAAAACTACAAGAAAATAAAAGTGTATTTTTTGTATTGTATTGTTACGATAAGAGACTGTTTAATGCATTCTGAAATATGCAAATGATAAAGAATTTTAAAGTAGATTTAAGAACATTTTATTGGACTAGGTTAGTTTTGCAAAGTATATTTTTAGTAAATATGGTATAATTAACTAAAAATTTATTAATTTAATTCAGCAATTCACAGTTTTATTTTCAAATTGAGTTTTAAGTAATTTTTTAATCATTAAAAGTTAACTTTTTTATTGGAAAATCAATATCTCAATACAGCTCCAAAAATCAAATCAAAGTTTGAAAGCATATGTAGGGTGTCCTTATATATAATGCCATTTAATATTAAATAAATCTTATTCATATACCAATCCTTTAATAATAACTATTCATAATGGATATACTTTTCTAAAGGGGTCACGAGCTATTAAGATGAGTTTAAGGATAAGGATTGGAGGGTGCTTTGAGGGTGTCCCCACAATTTTAAAAGTTTTATTAAAATCTGTATGTAAAAATTATATTTAGGAAAGACCTTGGAGTACCACTTTACGGAAGTTTGTCGTTGATAATTACATGCTTTCCTACTCTCCAAAAACAATTTGACGATTCTTCAGTTCAGAACCACATTTTAAGATTTCCATTCTGCTTACTTCTTCTATTTTTAAGGATCATATTGCATACCTTATAATACCACAAAACTAAGTAGCAGTTCTATGTTTCTAATCACTTGTTTATATTTTTAAAAATCAATTTTATTTCCTTCTACTTGACATTTAACCATTTTTAATAGATCCCCAGTTTTGATAACCTAGTTGGTCCATAGTTTGGAGCTTCCTATATACATTTTAACAATGGGTTTCCTCTTAATTTCTTCTAAAGTCCTCTGGGGGTAAAGGTTGCAAAATTAATTTGAACAAGGGTTTTGAATACTTGATATAAAAACTTTTTAGAAGGAGTTAGTGATTTGACAGCAGTACAAGTATAAGTTTTTACAAAATAGTTTTATTTTACACTACAACTGTATAACAGCTTCCCTTTGACACTTATAAAAAAAATACCCCTATATACAAGTTAATTTAACAGATTATTGATTAAAATATTCGTGACTCTAATCATTTTAATTTTTTATTTCACACCTTCAAATCTTAAAGGAATTCCGCTTTTTTTTATTTCAATTTCAAAATAAAAAAAAATTATAGCACGTACCAAATCACGATACTAAAATCACTTGGTTACCTCTATATAGTAATCTAATTACTTCATATAAAAATACAAAAAATAAAAAAAAACCTGTGGGATACTTTAATCTTAGTCCATACAATGACAATAAAAATTATTAAAATTATAGAAATTTAGCAATTATAGTTTACTTATAAGAGAAAATTTTTGAAGAAAAAATGCTAATCATAAAAAATAAAAAACCAATTTGTCTTACAAATCATAAGTACACGATTCTCATTCAGGGTCAAAGTTTCAAAAAAAACCATACACCAAAAAAACACCAACATTAACTTTCTTCTTTTCAAATACAATTATAAAAAAAAAAAACCTGAGTTTTGGTCAACTTTCATATACCAATTTTTAAAAAACTAGAGTTTCCCAATTTCAATCGAATCTAAATTTTCTGTTTTCAAATAATTATTTTGATTACTTCTATCTTCAATTGATCGGCACTTTATAATATTTTTTCGAATTTTGAAGTATACAGTTGCTTGGTGTGTAATTTTTTCATATTTTCCCTTCAAAATTTAATTTCCTATTTATGAGATACTATTTTGGAGTATTTTTCAAAAATTTTTTATAAAACTGAGTACTGACTTGTAAAATTATTGCGCATAAAAAATTTATAAAAAAAATAGACAGAGTCACATATATAGAAAATATTTCGAAAAACTATCAAAAACAACAAAATCCCAACATGCTGTCTGAGACGGTCAAATCTCAGTATTACAATTTTCAAATATATTTTGAGTTTAATAAAAATGCATGCAATCATGACTGATGAAAATTTATTTTTTGGTTTTGATTTTCAGTTTTTTTTTTGATTCTTTTTTCCGAATTTCAAAAAATTTTTTTATTTTTTTTTAAATATTAACTGATTCACTCATATTTCAAAAAATATGACTCGGGGAAAAATTTATATGTATAATAAAATAAGGTTAATTTGTAAATCTAGAAAATATACAAAAAAAAAAAAAATGAATGTACCTGACGTTCATTCTTTGAATGATTAAAATGGAATACATCAGAATTATTACAAAGCATAAATTATTGAATTGTTTTTTTTTTTTTTTTTTGTTATTTTAGTATATTTATTATGTGAAACCACTTGTATTAAGGTGACCATATTTCCATAGTAAAAATTTGCCAACCCTTCTTTCATTTATTTGAAGAAAATGTCATTTCTGAAATTGTCATTTTTTATAATATTTGTATCACTCTTTGATAAGGGGGTTTTTTTCGATAGATTTTTTAAGATAATTGATTCTATATATTCAAAATACTTCAACTGTATTTTTACATTTGATGCTATAATAATAAATTATTTTATAAAATTACCCAAAACAACAAAATTCTTCTATTAAAACTTTTAAATTTAATCCAAATAAATTCTCTCACTCAAAATCTCTTTAAGGAAATAATAAAAAAATTACATTTTAAAATAATACTAGGTTCATCTGTCATTATTTACTTCTTGTTGGATCTTTACAGTGAAAATATGATATAAAACGTCAAATTGAGTAATTGAGTTATGTCAGTTTAAATGTAGTATCGCTACGCTATCTGACCAATGGCGTAGCGGTAAAGACGCCGCCTTTCATGTGGAAGATCTCGGGTTCAAACCCCGGTCAAATCATATCTAATAAAAAAATATCGTAAAATTGTATAATTATATCGTAATAGTTTATATCGTAATATAAAATTAGATTTAGATTAGATGGCGCACAAAGTTAACATTTGTGCATTCATATTTCATAACCTTATACAGTAGCTACAGCCGAGTAAACGACGGCTTAGTGAATATTATGATTAAAGAAATTGAAGCCTAGTTTAAAACTTGGTGAATGCCCTATACTCCTTAAAGGAGTGGAAAAGGAATAAAAAAAAAAAAAAAATCTAATATAGTACTTATAAATAAAGAAGTATGTATATAAATATGTCAAAAAATCGGTACAAAAGATTTGAAACAAAAAAAAATGCATTTGGGCAGTTTAATTTAATATTAAAGTTTGTACGTCATAATCTTAAGTTGTTTTTTTAATTTTTTTTTTTTTTGATAATAATAAAGTTAATTTTTATAACAATAATCAAATAAATGGTTCCATTCGTATAGCCAATAGATGATATACCATAATAACAACAAATTATAATAGCAAAATATATATACCAATAATCAAATAGAGGCATCATCACTCTATTATGTTTGCTTGTAAATAATAATGTTTGAATCGTTTGAATTTATCCAAAATACTATTATTATGTACCATGTATTCTTCTTCATAATTTTACTTCCCAAATAAAAAAAAAACAACTGAGAGCACATGTCTTACCAATATGAGACAAACTAATTATTCGTTTTTTTTTTTGATTTTTTTCTTGCCCCCATTTGGAGATGAACCTTTAAAATACTTTAGTCAGATTTCTTTTTATTATTTTTCCTTTTTTTTTTTTTTGATTATTTTATTAGCCAGAAAATGGGTAAAAAAAAAAAGTGAACCTCTAAAAAAAAATTCATTTAAAAAAATTTCATAAAAAATTGCATGGTCACTGACTATAACAGAAGAATAAAAAGAATAAAAAAAAAAATAAAAAATAATATTTGGTAGATACTAAAAGTAAAATTAACTCTATGAAGCCCGCCTTAAAAGGTCAAGCACATTATAAACTACTAAAATGTATATTTTCTTATTAATTGGATTTTTTTTTCAATAACTTTTTTTTAATAAGAATTTTTATATGAAAATATCTTTCAAGGTTTTTAATATTTTTTGGGGGCGCGACAATCGATTCGAAAATTCGATTTTAAATCAGAGACTTCAATATTTTGTAGAAAGACTTTAAATTGAAAATGATGTATGAAGAAGCAACTGTCTACCGAATGATTTAATAGATGCAAATATACTATACGACTTATGTGCCTTTTTCGGAGTAATTAAGATTGGTCTGACAGACAATCTGACTAATGCACAAACTTAAGAATAGTCAATTTTGGGGAAAAATTCGGAGTGCATGAGAGAGAGAAGATTATTCATACTGCAGAGCTGTTGTGCATAGCTGTTTTTAAGGATTTAAAAAATTTTCTAAACAAACTTTAGATGCATAATCCGAAGATTTTAGAGAATGAAATTCCTTTAATTCGAATGAAAAACGTTATTCTAAGCTCTATATAATACAAGTAATCTGATTATCAATTTTATACAAGAATATTGGATTGTCCCGTATAATCGATTATTAATTTTTTTTTTTGTAATTTATTGTTTGTTTTCTTTTTATAATCAATTAAAATTGTTCTAAAATTGAAATATTGATAGTTTTAACGAGAATGATTTTCCTATATTGTGTTTGATAAGTTCAAATTAGTAATTTAATTAGGGTAAAAGAGGTTATACTGTGGTTATACGTTACTTAGATATTTATGTTAACTAGTGTTTTCATCTTCCATTAATTTGTTTTTTTTTGATGAACATCATTTTGGAATTTAAATATTTTGAATTAAAACAAGAAAATACATTTTATAAAATAAATGCAACGTCAGTTAATATGATATGTAATTAATAAATGTCTTCTTTTTTAAGAAACTTTAATAAACTTTTTATAGTTAAATTCTTTCATACAATTAAATGTTTTTTAAATAAAAAAATATAACATTTTTCTAACAAAAAATTAATTTTTCACATAATTATCTACCACAGAATTCAAAAATTATTCTACTTCTAATAAGATTTTAACAAATCAAAAGAAGTCATCACTTTTCCGTAATTATCTTACAGAACTCAGTAATCAAAGTTATATATGCGCAAAGTAATCAATCAATTATGCGCATTGGACTCTGTAGTATTGAAATCTAACCAATTAATATGATTACATTTTTACTTTAAATATAAAAGATACAAAATTTATAATAATAATTAAAAAATGTATTATTATAAATTATTCGAATCTGATGTAATTACACAAAAAAATTCATATGAAATTACAATTTAAATCTAATTAACACTGACACTGGAGACAATTTATGTTCTCATAATAACAAAAACAAAAATTTAATTACAGAAACCCATTTTTTTTTAAATTAAAATCAAATAAATAAAAAAGTGGATAACATTTATTATTATATATTTAACTAGGTATATAATAATTATTCATTTAAGATAATTTAATACAAATATTTTTGTTGCTAAACATTTTAAAGTGTTGCTACTTTATAATTTTATGTTGCAAATTAATTATATAATTGATTATTACATAAATAAAATATCCATTATTCTTGATTAAGAGCAATTTTTAAATATATTTTAAATTAATAATTATTATTTTAATTTGTATGGAGGTTAAATTAATTTATGTAAATTTTAATCATTATTTAAAATATGACAACGGTTTAAATAGTATAATCAACACTTAAATAATAAATAAATTGAATATCATTGACAAAAAAAAACATCAATTAATGTTTAATTTCTTATAAGTAAAAAAAATTATGTAATGAAATTCGATTTCCTTGAAATGGTAAAACATATACTAATTCAATAAATTATAAAATTAAATTAAAAACCAGATAAAAATTGCAAAAATTTTTAAAAAATTTTCTTAACTTTTATTTTAACTTTTTTTATTACACGAAATAATATTTTGATGTATCGATAAATACAAAACTTGAAGGTGGAATAAAATATATGCTTTCATTTTTAAATTGTGTACGTGAAGTCTGAAAAAATATTTTAGGAGTTGCGTTAACCCATTGTGTCATAGTAATTTTATAAAAATAGTGGTTATAGTGCTGACCTTTAATGCGAAAGGCCCGGGTTTGAATACCAATGAAAGTGAAAAAAACTTTTCTGGTTTTCGACTAGACTCAGCAACCATTCGCCATTGGGTTCAAATTAATGGCTTAATCAAAAATTAATAATTATATATCTTTAATAAAAAATACATTAATATAAAAATATAAACAAATACAAAATATAAACAAAAAATTTAATTGAATAATATAACTCACAGATACAGAATACCATATAACTCAAATACAAAATATTACAATATAAACAAAAATAGAATTATATCTTTTGAAAATCTAAGACGTCAAGTACCTACTATCTCAAGTTTAAATTGTATGTGGAATTCATGAAGATCAATTCTAATCAATATATACCTACGGTATAGACAGGCTTATTAGCCTAACAGTTAAACAGTTAGCGCTTAAAAAAAAACATCAGTCAAATGATCCTACATTTATTGCTTCAAATTACATGTAACTTAAATACTTCTCTTGCAAATCTTCCTCATATATATAAATAAATCGGGGAAATCGTATTTATATAACAAATTCAAGCAATACTTGAAATCATATTATAAAAAAGAAATGCTAACAAATTTAATTTATTGACTTAAGGCAACTTGTTTTCTCATAATAATAAAAAAATTCACTAAAACACTTTTGAGTGCAATTTAATTGTTACTTTGGTCGTATAATATCAATTAAAATTACCACTTTATATAATATACCCACATACATAACATATACATATATATACATACATTAAATCCATATTTTGTTAACACATATTTTCCGATACTTTTTTTTATTTCAACAGCAACAACAACTGCAACAACAACAATTTTTAATGAAGTGTGTGCATTTTTATAATATTTGAGCTTCATTAAAAAAAAAAAATTGAATTATTTTTGCATAAATTTTTATTAGATTATATCAAAAAAAAGATGTTGTTGTTGTTGCTTTTTTTTATTGTAATTGTTGTCAATGCTGTTACTGTTGCTTATTAATTTTTTTTTTTTTTTTTATTTGCAATTATATAGAATTCAACAATAATAAATGAAACATAAAAGCAAAAAAATAAGAAAATTGATCGTGTAAACAGTTTTTAACCTACACTTTTAACATGTTTTGCGCATGTTTTATTCAATCAAAATTTTGTCATATTTTTTTACTTTATTATTTCTTTCAAAAAATTTTATAATATTTTTTGTTTTTATTTATTATTTATTTTATTTTATTTAAAAAAAAAAAAAAATTTTTTGTCATTTTTATAATATTTATTACGATATGTCCATGTCCGTTTTGTTTAAGTTCAGGTACGATTAAGAAGAATGATAAAAAGTTTACACTACGACATCCAAATGATAAATTGACTGATGATGCTATCGGTTGGTCATATTGTGTTTTTTGATTTTTAATTTTTTCTTTGTTTTTTTTTTTTTGTTGCCTTCCTTGAAACGAATGGAACACCATCAAAAAAATATGATATAAAAAAAGATTGCAGTTTTGTCGTTGCTTACAACTTTTCTTTAATTTTTTTTTTTTTTTTGTATTTCAATTTCAGTAGAAATTCTTGGTTTTTTTTTTGATTATTTTTTAAAATTGTTTTATTTTATATTTTAGTTTTTGTATTTTGTAACTCAATGTTATTTTTTTTTTTTGGTATTAATATCGATTAAAGGTGTACGAGGTCTTGTTTTATTGAAACATAAAAATAAGTTTTTTTTCACTTTTTTTTTTTAATTTCATATTTTACAATAATTTTCAATTATAAATTGTCAATGAACGTATATGGTGGTTAAAATTAAAAAAAAAAGTTTCTTAGCTCTACTGTACTAACTACTTATATAAAATAAGTCACACTTGTATTATTAAAATAAAATAAAAAAAAAATTGATATTGTAAGAAAGTTGTAAAGTTTAATGTAAACCAATTAAATTGATTAAAATAATTGGAATGAGAATTAATTTTGAATCAATATTATTATCTTTTATAGTAAAAGAATATGTGTGGGCCTGTACTTATGAATTGAGCTTTTTAAAGGAATATCGTAAAGAAGAATTTAAAGAATATGATTCGGGGCACGGTGGGTAGAGTGCTGACAAAGGTCCGAGATTAATTCCTTGTTGAAGTAAAAAACTTTTATCTGATTTTCGAACTCGACTCAGTTGGGTTCAAACCATTCACCATTGGGTTCAAATTAATGGTATAATAAAAAAAATTAATAAAATATATATTTAATAAAAAATATATTTGTTATAACAATATAAACAAATGCAAAATATAAACAAATAATTTAATTGAATAATATAACTCACAGATATAGAATACTATATAATTTAAATACAAAATATTAAAATATAAACAAAAAATAAAATTGTGTATATGGAAAATCTAAGACGTTTCTATATGAGAACTATCTCATGTTTAAATAGTATAGTACATGTAATTGATACTCTACTGCTAAACTTTTAATAAATTTTGGTTTATATCTTTTAATTTAACATTTCTTTTTTTCTCCCTTTGTGATAACACAATCTTCTCTTAGCCGATTTTACTCTGTTACTGGCCATGATGTTTAAGTATAGATCAAGTTAACCTACTTTCTTGTACTTCTTTTTTTAATCAGTTAGAGCGTCTAGTTTTATGAAGTTTCCAAAACTTAATTTTTCCTTGAAATTTCATTATTAGCCCTTTCCACAATTAGCCCATTCTGACTTTATACGTAGGTAGGTATTTAAAAAATTTAAATCTTCATATTCTTAAAAAATGAGGAATCACAATGTAATTCAGAATTAAGTAAATGCAGATCCTAACTTACTTGATTCTATTTATAATGTCGTTTAATACTTTTAATATAAAATAATTCAATCATTTGAGAATTGAAATTGAAAATCGTTTTAAGTTATCAACACAAAGCACACAAGAATTTCGCAATTTCATACTTAATTTTTTCAATGAATTCCAAATTCCAATAAAAAAACATGAATTCTATTACAACAAGTTCAAAATATTTCATTCTACTTCAACTAACAAAATAATACTAAAGATTTATATAATTATTATATTATATTCAAAAATCAATTGAAATAAAAAATTTATTAAATAAAAATGTTATCCCTACCCTCAAAACTCAATAAATCAATTATAATTTCTTTATTTTGGACATATCAAGATGACAATTATGATTTTTAGATGATAATTTAAAATTCTTTTTACTTTTTTGTTTAATTTAAAAAAAAAAAAATATACAAAATATGTACTATAAAAAACAAAAAGCAAATAAAGTGTTTAACAATCAACACAAAATAACATAAGAAAATAAAAAAAAAAATTAGAACTGTCATTTTAAATGAACTGCTGTCATATAGTCTATAACTTCTTAGATTTTCCTCATATCATTTTTCTGCTTCTTTGCTTTCTTTCTTTCTTTCAAACAATAAAATGAAAATATTTTTTATGTTCTTATTTTTTTATGTTTTTGTTTTTTTTTTTTTGTAACTCTGATCAGTGTTATAAAAATTGATGCTCCAACTATGGCAATAAAAAAAACACAAAAGCAAAATAATAAGTATAAAATATATTAACAATAACAGAAACAATATAATAACAGCCAACAGTAATAATGGCAACAATAAATTAAAAAAAAAAAAACAACAACAACAAAAACAACTTGAATTTTATTATGTTTTAAACTAGTCGTTAATGTCATTAGATAATCTTTAAAAAATCAGATTTAGAGTATACCTATATAGGAACAAATCTTATTAATGGATACATAAATATATATATACATTATGTAATATATATATTTATAAATCAAATGTTTTTTAATAAAACAACAACAAAAAAAAATTTAAATCAAATCTGAAAAATCTTTTTTTAAATGGTAACACAAAAATAAAAAAAACAAAATAATAAAAAATCATGTTAACACCTGAAAAATTTTATATACATATGTATATAAACATTATTTTTATTTTTTTTTTTTTTATTTTATTGTTGCTTAGTTTTAATATTGAAAGTTTTATTTTATATTGCATTGCATATTATCTGAAATATTGCAACAAAATACATAATAATAATAGCAATAATAATAATAAAAAACAATTCAATGTAAAGTTCAAATTGTTTAGTTGAAAATTTTTTTTTAAAAAAAATTGATAAGATTAAAAAATATTGATTAGTGAATAAAAAACATGTTGATGATGTTTTTGGGATGTATATAAAAATTTAATATTTAATATTTTAAATAGTATTGCCAATTAAATATGTATATTGTAGAAGTTCAAGTGCAGATTAATTATTTTAACCGTTTTGTATTAAATTTTAAATTAAAAATACTCTATCAGACACATATTCTTTGATTAAAACATCAATTAAATTATCATGTATATGTAAAAAATGTTTGTAAATTTTCTTTTTCATTAATTTAGATTCAATTTTTTTAAATTGCAACTTAATAAGAGCACATATTTTCCATACTGATATTGGTCAGTTACTTCCAAATTGGGATAGCAAGAAATACAATTCATGATGTACTAGAGTACTAACTCTGAAAATAATTGTGATGTTCACATTGACTTAAGATTACAATTTCTTATTAGTTTCATATGGTGTTTTCTGTTTTATAGTTTAAGAATTCTAGATCCTTACTCAAAGTTTTTATTTAATGAACAAATTAGAGGCATTTGAGATGTGAAAACTATGATGAGATTCTGTTTAATATTTCTTGAAAGGATGACGTCTCACCGAATTAGAAAAGCTGTGCAGCATTCCTAGTTGAAGCATTGCAGCATTCCTAGTCTTTTGGTTATTACATCATATTATTAAAAATAATTTTTACTTTTACTTACAATTTATAAAGTTGAATCAAGTTTTTATTATATCTGAACCATCTGAAAGTATTCGTGTATACCATTTGCTTAGACAGTCCTCAATTTAATACTGACAAATGTGTTTCAAAAAGACTTTCAAACGAATACTTACAAAATACTTTTGTAAAAACGTCTAATGGGAACAAGATTCATATTATATACTATACTAGAAAAATAAAGATATTCAATTTCTAACTTTAGACATACATTTCTTTAATATAAAATATTTACAAACCTTAAATTCCTTTTCTATATTTCCTTAACTAACCCCTCTATCTAATTTTGGAGACACAGAAAAGAACTAGGTATTTCATCTTTATTTTATTTTTGTTCTTTTCCTTTTTATTTAAATTCTTTTTTTTTTTTTATTAATAACCAATATAAAAAAAAAACCATTTAACAATTTTGTATCTTTGTATCATAATATCTCTCGTTTTACAAATTTTCATATTTATTTTTTGTTTTCTTTTTATTTTTTTATTTTTTTTTTACAAATTTGAATCGTTACAACAATAAAAATTCAAATTAAAAATATTATAGAATTATCTGCTTACAAAATAAAATTTCTAAAGAAAAATTCTGGTTTTTTTTTTTGATTTTTTTTTTAATCATGTTTATAAACGGCCAGCTTCTGAAAAACTATAGATACTTTTCTTTTTTATTATTTTTGTATTTGTTGTTGTTATTGTTGTTGTAATAAAATATATGCGAGAACAACGTTTTCACAACATTGGAAATCGAATACACAACATAGAGGAGATTCCAATAATTTTATATATCTACATACATAATCTATATATACATTATATTATTTACATTGCATAAATAAAGATAGGTACATGTATGTATATATGTTTGAAAATATTACAAATAATTGTCCTAACAGCATAAATTTTGCACAATCAAATGCAAAAAAAAAACAAGTGATAAAAAAAACTAAGGGTTATTAAAAAGCACATTTTAATAATATTTGAACTGGTATTTAAGTTAAGGAGGCTTAAAAATGGTAAGATTTCATTTTTTTACATTTTGCAGCTCCTATTTTGTGAGGCCCCTAAGCAGTGGACTCGTACTAATTAAATTTTAAAGAATCTAACTTCTCCCAAAATTTTAAGATTCAAACTTAAGCTGTTTAGAAGATATGAATATTTAAAATGTTGCAGAAATTAAGTTTCGCATAACGGTAAATTATACTACAGTATGGCAACTCTATATATAAACTTTACATGTATTTGAGGTCATAAAAGCAGTTGTCTTTTAGTGTTTGCAGATTGAAAATATACCTTATATAGAAATCTTGTTATAACAATTTAAATATAGGGCTCTTGCGGACTTTGGGGTCTGTAACTGCGTAAGGGGTGAAGCTACAAAAAAAAGTTGTTTTATCAAATCCATTTTTTTTATATGTATTCGTAATTAAAATTTTATTTGTTTACTTTAAAATGTGCAGAAATTTTGTCAACACAAAGCCGGACGGTCGGACTGAGTGCAATAAAATTCACATTTTTTCAAAAAATTTTTACAAAATGCACTAAAAAAAAATGAACCAAAATAACAAAATTTTATGTAAGTACCTTTGGCCTTTATGTTTTATTTTGAATTTCTAAAAAAAAAATTTTCATACTTTATAAGCATAATTTACATGGAATATACACCAGAAATTAAAAAAAAATGTATATAAACATTTTTACTATGGATACTAATATGTATATGTATACATATGTATACAAAATATTTTCGAACAAATTTTTGTTTTTTTTTTTATTTTCCCGGAAAAAGATGCGTGATTTTGTGTTTTATTTGCAACATTTTTTTGACTTTTTCATTCTTTTTTGTTTTTGTTTTTGTTTTTTTTTTTATATTAATTTTATTTTCAGTTATTTTTGGTTTCTTTGTTGGATAATGGTTGGAACTTGGATGGTTGGTTCTTGTAAAACCAATGAATTTAAAAATAAAAAAAAAACTATACTAGAATAAACGTAAAAAAAAAAACAAAATAAGATAAAAACTGTAAGAAAATATTTAAACACAATGGATTGATATCCAAGGAGGT